>PYAF01005483.1:340549-353544 GCA_007407185.1 Glycine tomentella
GTTCAGGTTAATGGTTAATGATTTACTGTTGATGTTGGTTAGGTTGATGGGGCAGGCATAGTAGTCCTTGCCATATCGTGAGTTCATTCCGCATGAGCCATGGCCACAAGGGAACTGTATGTTCCTATTAGAGGGAATAGTTGAATCTTTTCTAGGTGAGAAAGGTTTGGTTTTGGGGCATTTGGAAGGACAACACTAATACCACCGTCCTCACTGATCACAGTTGGAACAAGTGCTTTGCTACATTCGTTTTGCCAAGTTGTTCAAAGCAGTTTGCGGGGATTAAAGGGTTACTCTGAGGACTATGAGCATGAGCTGATGAAGTAGGTGAAGCAGTTTGCCAAGTTGAAACCAAAATCATGAAACCAACCCTACCCCAACCCTAGCCTAAACGTCACATACCATAAATGTCACAACCCAACCCTAGGTTTCATGGTCACATGACCATGAAACCTAACCCTACCCCAAACCTAGCCCAAACGTCACATAGCATGCCCACCAAACCCTAAACCATTAACTGCAAACCATCATCACATGACCATGAAAGCTAACCCTACCCCAACCCTGGCCCAAACGTCACGTCCCATGCCCACCAAACCCTAAACCATTAACTGCAAACCATCGTCACATGACCATGAAAGCTAACCCTACCCCAACCCTGGCCTAAACGTCACGTCCCATGCCCACCAAACCCTAAACCCTTAACCACAAACTAACGTCACATGACCATACCCTAAACACAACCTAACCATGCCCAGCAAACCCTAACCCCTCAAACGCGAACAGAATCACCACTTGAACTCATGTTTCTCGTCACTCAAAACAACTTCAAAAATCTCTGAAAAACCAAAAAATACCAGAATGGTTGGCAGTTTAGCAAAGACAGAGAACACCGAAAGCCAAGATATGAAGAAACTGCGGAGCGGGGGGGCCTTATTTACCAAATTGGGGCAGCTGTAACATGCCTGAATTAGGCATGTTACAACACGCCCAATCTAGGCGTGTTGTAACATGCCTAATTCAGGCATGTTACACAGCCCCATTTTGGTAAATAATTTATGTTACACAGCCCCAATTTTGTAAATAGTTTTGAAACAGCCCCTTATCGGTAAATATTTTGCAAAAAAACACCATTTAGGTTCTTTTGCCTACACTTGAATCATTTACAAAACTTCAAAGCACTTCAAGCATGTTGAAAGCTCAAAATGCATTTCTAAATCAAAGTCTTTCACTCTTCATGATGCTCCCTCTATATCCAACAGACTCAGCGTCCTCAGCTTTTACATTTCATAGGACTCAACATCCTCAGCTTTTACATTTCATAGGACTCAACATCCTCAGCTTTTACATTTTCATAGGACTCAATGTCCTTAGCTTTTACACTTCATAGGACTCAGCATCCTCAACTTTTACATTTCATAGGACTCAGCGTCCTCAACTTTTACATTTTCATAGGACTCATCGTCCTCAGCTTTTACATTTTCATAGGACTCATCATCCTCGGCTTTTACATTTCATAGGACTCAGCGTCCTTCGCTTTTACATTTCATAGGACTTAATGTCCTCAACTTTTAATTTTACAAGACTCAACGTCCTCTGCTTTTATGTTTCATAAGACTCAAAGTCCTCTGCATTTTGTTTCATGAGACTCGTTTCCATGCCTTGAAGTTGAACTCAGTTTTCTGTTTTGTTGATACAGCAAATCCTATTTTTCCAAAGTTTCTTCTTTCTCATGTTGTGATCTATCGAAGAATCACCCGAACAGAATTAGTGTCTTTGCCTTTACTTATCTTTTATTTTGAATAAAGGATAAGTAAAGAAGGGCAGCTGTCATACCCTAATTATGTCCAGGTGCCAAACAAATAAGAAATAAAAAAAAAGATAACAAAAAGAAAATAAAAATAAAAAATATAACAATTGAAAAAAAGAGAAAAAAATATTAAAAGAAAAAAAAAGAGAAAGGAAACGTAATAAAAAAAGGGAAAATAAAAATAAAAAATAAAAACAAAAAGAAAAGAAATAAAAAAAAGGGAAATTGAGAATAGAAAAAAGGGGAAAGAAAAATATAAAACGAGGAAGAAAAAAATAAATGGAATAAAGAAGAAAAAAAAAGAAAGAAAGATAACAAAAAAAGAAAAAAAAAGGAAAGAAAGAACAATAACGATAAAAAGAGAAAGAATAAAAAGGACAAAGAGAGAAATAACACTATAAAAAGAAGAGGTCTTGACACAGAAAAACACACAGAAGAGAAAGGAGACCTAAATGCCAATAAAACAAAAGGAGTCAACAAAGTTGTGTCATTTGATACTGTAACAAGTGAAAAAGGAGGAGTTTTCCAGATAACTGCTCATTCCTTTCTTTTTCCTTATTTTCCCCTTTCTTCTCTCCTTTCTCTTTGCTGCGATTATTTTTCTAAAATAAAACAAATTGCTATTTACGTCCCCTTTTTTTTACACATGCACCCTCTACCATGTTAGGCTCAGTTAAATCTGAAACAAAATAAAAAAAATATAAACTACTGTTTACACCCTTTATTTTGAACATGCACCCTTTACAATGTTGGGCTGAGCCCGTTTTTGTTAAATCTGAAACGAAATAAAAAAAACATGAACTACTGTTTACACCTTTTTTTCTACACATGCACCTTCTACCATTTTGGGCCTAAAATAAAAAATACTATTTACACCCTTTATTCTGCTCATGCACCTTTTTTTCTCAATAAAAATTATACACTAGTCGATATCGCTTCGAGGTCCAATGCCTTAAGCAATTCTCTCCGCTTTTTCTTAAAATTAAACGTCGTTTCAAGGTCCAACGCCTTAATGACTCTTTTTTTTGCGCAATTAAAACAAATCTTTCAAAAATAAAAAATAAAATAGAGATAAAATCAACTCAACACACAAGCTATTTTCTACCAAAGAACTACGTAAGTTTGATTTCCTCATTGCACTTGGGGATACGTAGGAGCGAGGACAAACCCCTTGTTATCCTAAAAAACTAAAAAAAATATATAAAATCCTTTATTTTCTAAAAATAAAAATTTGATTTCTTCTTCTGAATAAACAAAAATAAAAAAAGATATAATTCATGTTCTTAAGGGAAGATAAATAATTAAAAAAATCACTTTATTTTTTTACACACTCAATTAAAGGTTGCCGTCTTCATAACGGACCACATCGGGTGCTAACATCTTTCCCGTGCGTAAATGACTCTCAAACTCATTTTCTCTCAAATCGTAGACCATTCCTTATCTTTTGATTTTCTGACGTTTTCCTTAAATAAACGTTGGTGGCGACTCCCACAAGTTTTCCTTTTTTAGGAAGACTTTTTATTTTATTTTTTTCATCGTCGTCTCGTCGTGGCCAAACAGGTTGCGACACCACCATACCCATAAAGGAAAAATATACTTCCTCTTTGGCTGATGACTGCTTGAATGATTGTATCATAGATATGCAATTGTTCATCTACATTATTACATATTACAGTAGTCATTTATAGAAATAGTAAACAATTTTATGTGACTTGTTGTTCAATGATATAAGAGACAAATAATACCAAAAGACTAAGTAAAATAGAAGTAAATCAAGTTAAGTAATTTATGTTAAAAAAATGTAGCATCTTTCAAAATGTACCAAAAAGATGGTATCCCAATATATGTATTTTATATATAATAGATTTTGAAGGCAATATACTGAAGCTTATGTTGGAAACCACATCCACATGCCATCTTTCAATGTTAAAACCAAATATGAAGCCTTTTAAGGTTATAAATAACATGTAGGACTTTTTTTCACCTATAATTTAAAGAAATAAATATATAGACTAAGGCTTTATGAAATTGTTGAGATTGGCCATTTTGTTATGTTAGTGGTTTTCTTTTATATCCTCAAGAATATTACCTTAGAAACTAAAATCAATAATACCTCATAAACCAAAATAACCAAAATCAATAATAAAGAAAGTAACTTGCATTTACAATGCTATTACTTCCTGAACATATGAAGATTTGGTCAAACCACATGATTGCAACCACACTTTAGTTCCTATGAAAGTTGTATAGATGAAAATAAACATCAAAATTTACAAAATTAAAAGATCACAATCAAACAATTTCTTTATAACAAAAAAATCCAACCCAGTTGTGAGAATGGTGAGGAAAATCGACTAAATGTCAATTAAAAAAGTGAGATTTATATTTTAAGATGTAAGATAAAAAGTAATTTTAAAATTTGGTAAAGAAAAATAATATAAAAACAATTTATTTAATTTAGTTTCCTACCAAAATATTTTATTCCTGTTATATATGTGCCACATCCACGGGCCATCTTTCAATGTTAAAACCAAATATGAAGCCTTTTAAGGTTATAAATAACATGTAGGACTTTTTTTCCACCTATAATTTAAAGAAATAAATATATAGACTAAGACTTTATGAAATTGTTGAGATTGAGCATTTTGTTATGTTAGTAGTTTCCTTTTATATCCTCAAAAACATTACCTTAGAAACCAAAATTAATAATACCTCATAAACCCCAAAATAACCAAAATCAATAATAAAAAAAATAACTTACACTTACAGTGCTATCACTCAATGAACACCAAAAGATTTGGTCAAACCACACGATTATAACCACACGTCAAGCTCCTGGGAAGGTTGTATAGATGAAAATAAACTTTAAAATTTTAAAAATAAAAAGATCATAATCAAACAATTTCCTTGTAACAAAAAAATTCAACCCAATTGTGAGAATGGTGAGGAAAATCGACTAAATATTAATAAAAAAGTGAGATTTATATTTAAAGATGTAAGATAAAAAGTAATTTTAAATTTTTTATATATATTTTAAGATGTAAGATAAAAAGTAATTTTAAAATTTGGTATTGTGAGAATGGTGATAAAAATCGGCTAAATGTCAATTAAAAAAAGTGAGATTTATATTTTAAGCTGTAAGATAAAAAGTAATTTTAAATTTTTTTATATATTTTAAGATGTATGGTAAAAAGTAATTTTAAAATTTAGTTAAGAAAAATAATTTTAAAATAATTTATTTAATTTAGTTTTCTATCAAATTATTTTATTCTTGTTATATATGTAATTTCATTGTGCAATTTTTTATGTGAATAATGACAAAATTCATTTTTTGAATTATGAAGTTGATTTATATTATGTGAATGTCGACGCGTACCCCTTATATGGCATTCATCGTGCGAGAGTATGTTTTTCAAGGTATGCACGGTGCGAAATTAATTAGAATCGTTCGATGTGTATATTTTATATTTAATGGTTAAAATAACTAAGAGACTATAAAGGGATACCACATTGGAATAAAATCTTTTTGTTTTTTCTTTTATTACTTTTTTCTTCTCTGTTTCCTTCTCTCTCCATCCCACCCACAATCAACTACAGTACTACATAGCACCACCACCACCAAGAGCTAGCAGCGGCGGCGAAACCACCGCAACAATAGTCACAATAACAACTTCCTGCTATGAATTTAAGGTAATGACAGTGAAATGCATTATATACTGACTTTTATTACTTTCTTCAAATTTAATTTTACATATCCAGTATTTAAATATATCTCTCCATAAAACTATAGTTCAACACACCCATAGGTGCTAATCAAAAGGGATAAAAAATGAGAAAAACTGCACAAACAAAATATATCCATTTCATAAATTTCATAAATCAAAACTTTGTAATGAAAAGTGGAAAAAATACCTTAAATATGAGGAAGGCAACAGTGAGAATGCGGTGAGGAATTGCTTAGTGTTGAGGAAGGCAGCAGAAATGTGAGAAAAAAAAAAAAAAGAGGGGAGAAGATTTGGAAGAGAAACAGAAAGTGGAGGAGCTGCAAAACTGAGGAGTTGCTTAGTGTTGAGGAAGGCAGCAGAAATGTGAGAAAAAAAAAAAAAGAAAAAAAGGGGGAAAGATTCTGGGAAAGAAACAGAAAGTGGAGATATGAAATGTAGGAAAAAACAAAATAACAATAAAATCATCATTTTAATCCTATTTTTACCAAATTTTAACAAAATAAAATGTCTAGTTGTGTAATTTTGGTGGTGGTTTGCTTTTATATATAGATAATAGACTATTATACCCGAAACTATTATACCCATATTTTATGCTTTTTTTATTCTCGGGTGGAGGGATTAGGTAAACGAATTCCCTTGTCATGGGAATGCATATTGTTGAATTAAAGTATGGGGATAACCATACCTCTAGTCTCCATTATCTTTTATTCCTGCCTGTTTCATTTTGCTACATATACATGTTATCTGCGATTTTAACGTTTCTATTCCCGCATTTCATCTTCTTGTTCCACGGCCTACTCATCTTTCAACCGGTAATCTCCCTCAAGAGGTATGACCAATATGTATTTTTCTGTGTAAAAATTGAAATATGAATATTATTTTGTTATGTTTTCTTGGGCATTTTAAAATTTTCAACATTTCTTTCATTAATGAAGTGTCTTGTTTATGCTCTAGCCTCCGAGCACCAAAAATGGTGTTTAATTGTTGTACATAATTGACCCCACCCAATTTTTATCTACCATGTCTCTTAAACTCCATGTTTGCTACCACGATACCCAGAAATATATATTTTAAATTGAAGCACTTGTCCCTTAGTCAAAGTATATATTCATGTAATAAATAAAGTGAAATTTAGGGAGTGTTTATAAGAAATGGGTTATTGAGCGAAATTTATAAGAGGTTATTCTGTTGAATTATATAAAGTGAAATTTATAGTAGGTTGTTTTCTTGCCTTATATAAATATCTTACTTTGTTTACTTTCTTATTAGTTAATTTTTTATTGACAGGTGCAGTTTGGTTTTTCAAACTAATTTGTTGGCTTCTTTCCTCCTTTTGTCAGCTGGTGAGTTTATCCTTATCTCTTGTGGTTTCTATTGATATTTAATTTGATTGATAAATAGTGATTCATTGAAACGTCTTGAAGATATTTGCTATCTCCTAAAGTATGGTTTCTATAGGTATCTTTATTTATCAAAATCCAAGTGAGATATGATTTTGTAAGGATGATCTAATATGCATTTTTATTGTCTTTTTTAAGTTTTATGTGTGATGAAATAATTTTAATTAGCAATGAAATGTTAAACTTTCATCATGGCAAAATAGATGGAAACGCATGAAAGAAAGAAAAGGATCTTAGCAATGTTGATCATATATAAGATGTTGAATTATAGTACTTTGATTGCAATCATTATATGTTATTTTGTCTTAAGTAGGCGCTTGAAGAGAAAACGGTCATGGGTTACGAAAGAAGCTTAATTAGAGAAATAAATGTTTGTAGGATTATTTTCATAACTGATGTAGCCTATATTGAGAATACAAGAATGTATAGAGTCGCATTCCATAAACTATGCGACATGCTGAAAATCATGAGTGGGTTGCACCCTTCCAGACATATGTGTGTAGAAGAGTTAGTGGCTAATGTGAATAATTATTTTGTTAGATTAGTAAAGTATGGATCGAGAATGGATGCCTACCAACTGCTTATCAAAAGAATATGAGGATGGAGTGGATGTGTTCATTAGGTTTGTTGTTGATCATGCAGAAGACCTAAGTAAAATTATATGCCCTTGTTTAAAGTGTTGTTATGCAATGAGTTAGTGTGCATGACTTGGAAAATCATTTAGTGTGTAATGAAATAGATCGAAGTTATACATGTTGGACAAGACACGGTGAGACAATAGATGAATTCAATGATTTGGGAGTAATGAGAGGTATGCTACAAATGATACCAACACAAATACATATGACGATGATAGCCTTGAAGAGATTGCAAAAGTAGTTGAAGATATCTTCGAGATTTCCCTGAAATGTTTACAAAGTTGGAAAGTGATGCAAAGGAATCATTGTATAGTGGTTGTACCAAGTTCGCAAGGTTGTCAACAATATTAAAATTGTATAACTTGAAAGCAGGCAATGGATGGTCTGACAAAAATTTCACAGAATTGGTTAAAGTTCTGAAACTTATGTTGCTTAAAGATAATCTGCTTCCTAGTCGAAAATATAAGGCTAAGCGAATGTTGTGCTCTATAGGCATGAACTATGAAAGATTCATGCTTGTCCTAACAATTGCCTCTTATTTTGTAATGAATATGCATAGTTGAACATGTGCTCTAAATGTAAGGTCTTGCAATATAAGAGAAAAGAATCAACTTTAGCGAAGGCGATATGGTATTTCCCTATAATACCGAGATTTAGGTGCATGTACCATAGTGCGAAAGATGCAAAACACTTGACATGGCATTAAAATAAAAGGATTCAAGATGGCGTGCTTTGTCATTGATAACGACTGTCAAATCGCTACAAAACAAATAAAACTAAGATAATTATGTAGCACATGATTAACCTAGGTTGATTTAGAGATATAGTTCAATTTGGTTCCTGACTTAATCCACTTATAAACAGTAGGGGGTTTATCAAATAGTTTGCAGACACTGAACAAAAATTGCAGAAACACAAATAAAAAATTAAGGAAAAATGCAGAAACTAACAGAATTGATAAAAGAAGTTGTAAAACAGATTCAAGAATATCAATCCAATTCACCAAATCAACCAATGCACATTGTCATAGTTCTCAGATAATGATCATATTATGAAGATTCATTCAATATCATTAGAAACAGTTTAATCGAATTAGTTCCTAAATCAATTGAAATTATAAACTGGATTGAAATATCATTCAAACAATCTATGATTAAAATTCAAAATTAGGAAATAAATCTATAACCTAATTCATTTTTAATCCTAAACATATTCATAATCATGAAAATTGTGAGGAGGATTGAAGAAGATGAACATTCACACAAAAATTAGAATACCAAACCAGAACTCAAATTCTCCTTACTTTGACTAGATCCTTAGGTTGATTTGATTGTTTAGCCTTTCATGATCATCATTAGTGGAAGAGCCACAAAATTTGTGTAAGAAAATAAAAGAACAAAAATGAAAGGAAGAAGAAAAATAAAGAACAATGAAGAACAATTGAAAGAAAAAAAGAGAAAATATTTTAATTCTTAAAACTTGCACAAGAAGCTAGAAATGCTATTTTGTCCTGTCTAGCTACACTAATATATAGTGACTGAACAGAATGAAGGGATGGGCTCTAATCAGGCCCATCTAAACTAACTAATTATGCTAATTACACAAATCAAAACCCAAACTCGCAGGCCAAAACTCAAGTGCAGAGGTTTTGACTTCCAAGCCTAATTTGACCCAAAAATCGGAAGAATTAGCCTAAGCTTATTTTTGACAAAATTGTAGCTCTTTTCCTTAGATTTCTATGGACTACTCATATGCTCCATTTAGAGTTCTGTAGAATCCTCTAGGTCCTACACAAGAAAGATAGGTCAAGTAAGCACAAAATCTAAAAATAAGTAACAATTATCAATTAAGCTCAATTATTTGCCTAAGACAAAAACTGAGTTAAAGTGAGAAAATAAGAATCCAAGAGAAGTCAAATAAGCTAAGAAGAATATAAAAAATAAATTAAAAATGCTCAATCAAATTCCCCCACACTTTTTCTTTTGCACTCCTTGGCAAAATTAAAAGAAAGACTAAGAGAAAAACAATTGAACTAGAATAAGTCACAAACTAAAATAAAACGTATGAACAAGGCACACACATTTTTCAATGTATCCTAATAATGCATGAAATTGAGAAAGATGGAAAATGGAAGAATGATATCAAGGTAACAAGCACTCCATGAACACATGATCACAAAGTGCAAAGTAAAAAAGTTGTAAAATATGGGAACACTTCACACTTAACCAAGAGGGGAGGTGAATTGGTTAGGCTTGGTAATTTAAAAATTTTCTTGAACAAAATTAGAGTTTTTCCCTTTGGATCTTTATCACTTTTGAAACCAAGAATCTTTATACAATCTAATGCTCAGTCCAAGGTATGCAATAGCTCAAGAACTTTGTTGATAACAAAAACACACAATCAAGAATAACAGAATATAACCAATATAGAGAAAATAAACAACACACAAAGATTTATATTGGTTCACTTCAAACACTATGAAACTACATCCGGTTTTCTTCCACTCAACACTAGAACGGAGTTCCACTATTGCAATTTTCAATTCTTACAAATTATTACAAAGTCTCTCTTTATCAATCCTAGATAAAGTTCAGAAATCTAAAACATTATTAGATTCTTAGAGGCAACCCACTGAGAACACTACTCAGTTTAACCCCTAGAGAAACTCTATCTCTAGATTACAAACAAGAAACCCAATTACAATAGTCAATCAAATACAGAATTCACAAAAGAAATACAACCTCAAAGTTTAAGAAAAGAAGTCACCTGATGATCCAATGAATGATATGCATATGAATGATTACACCTGGTTGAATAAAACATACAAACTCAGAACATCACTTCCCTTAAGCTTTGAAAAAGAACTTCTTGCTTTTAGAAACACTTAACAACCCATGAATGTTTTTGTGAAAAGCAAGAACTCTATGAACTTAGAAAACCACTAAAAGAATGTTTAGAAAGCCTTAGAGTGCTCAGAATACGAATTGATCAAGTTAGTAAAACAGCTGACCAAAGGTTCTATTTATAACATTTTCTAACTGCCAGTAATCGATTAAATACGCTCCTGTAATCGATTATATTGCTCATGTAATCGATTACATACGCTCCTGTAATTGATTAAACTGATCAACAAATTTCTGGGTATGAGCAACGAACAAAATAATTGATTATTACGACTTGTAATTGATTAAACCAGACAGTTGCCCAAAAATAAAAAACACTGTGTAATCGATTACAAACCTTGGTAATCGATTAAACCAGGAACCTGTATAAAACTGGTTTGAACTATGTAATCGATTACTACAATTGGTAATCGATTAAACCAGCAAAATATGTTAACTACAACATATAATATAATTGATTACTATTCTTGGTAATCGATTAAAACAGGAAGGTGATATATTTTGATTAGCCTATGTAATCGATTAATCTGTTCATTAAGGCTATTCATAAGTGATTTAAGGTAAAATAATCGATTATTCCGATATGTAATCGATTACTTTGTTCTTAATCAGTTTTTCAGAAAGCACCAAGAACAAAATAATCGATTCTTTTCTTGATATAATTGATTAACCCAGTATGAAATGTTATTTTTCAAAAAACTTTTGATTTATTTCAAAACTTTAAAAAAACTATCAATGCCTTGTGAATTCTATTTCTTAAACTAATTGACTTGATGAATGATATGAATGCAATGTATTTGGATCACCAGAAATACTTCTTCCTTTTACATTTAATCACAAGATGTTCTTCAATCCTTCAAGGCATGTTGAAAGCTAAAACTTGAACTTTGAACCAATGTTTGCTTATGCTTCAAGCAGCTCCCCCTGAAATCAACAATCTCCCCCTTTTTGTCTTTAAACATGCCAAATTTTTAATTGATTAGCAGTGGGTCTTTGAGTTTAAATAGAGGAACCACCATAGCATGTGTTCAAGCTTTTTCAACCTGAAAAATTCAATTCCTTTGCAAGAACAAGTGTTAAAAGCGTCTATGATTAACTTAACATTCATTCATATGACATATTTACTTAATGCAATCAATTTGAACAGTTTTCTCCCCCTAAATTTCACAAATCAACCAGACGAATTTTTAGCCAAAAACTTGCACGAAAAACAGGGGCAAACAGAGGTGTTTACAGAGTATTGCTAAAATCAATTTCTCTCCCCCTATTTGGTTTTTTAAAGTAAAAAATTGCAAGGCACAGCGGATTTAAGTAAATAGAAACATGATATTGCATTGATATTTAAAAGAAGATTACATATTAAGGCTTAAGAAAATAAAAATAAAAAACAGAGTACAAAAACAAAGAAACTTAAGACTCTAAAAGTCTTCAGAATCATCCATCCTAAGAGTTGCTTCTATGTCATCTAGTCTAGCATTGATTTCTCTAAAAGATCCTTGAGTTTCAACCTTGAACTCATGATGCATTTGAAGCAGCCCATCCATTTTGGCCAACATTAGGGATTCAAATTGTGTGTAGAGAGGTTGTTGAGAAGTGTCTTCCTCTCCTTCAAAATCAGCCATTGGATCTTCACTATCAGTAGCAACAGTAGGCTTAGGTTGTGCCATTTGTGGAGGCACTTGTTGATGATGTCTGTTATAACCATGCGTTTAAAGCTTTGTTTTTGGCTTTTCTGAGGTTCCACGCTTGGGGCGTGGGGGTTCACGCCTGGGGCGTGGGAAACAGCTCAGAAAACCAATTTCTTCTGAAGTCCCACGCTTGGGGCGTGGGAACCCACGCTTGGGGCGTGGGAGGTCCACGCTTGGGGCGTGGAGTCCACGCCTGGGGCGTGGGAAGCAGCCCAGAAATGGAATTTGGTCTGCCAGCCCACGCTTGAAGCGTGGGAGTCCACGCTGGGGGCGTGGGAGTCGCGCAAGGGCCTATAAAAGGCCAAAACCTTCGAAAAATATGGCCATTTTCTTCCCTTCTTCTTCCTCCTTCGTCCAGACCTCCATTAGAGGAGTTTTCGAGCTTTCTAGGACCTTAGACACTAGCCTAAACACTTACCCGCGACCTTTAACTGTGGTTGAGCCGATTAGGAAGCTGAAATCCTTCATCCTTTTCCTTGAAAACCCCATTTTAAGTGAAAAGAGGAACCTCAGAGGAAAAGCTCAGAGAAGCTAGAGGAAGCTGTTCTGAGGCTGTTGGAGTCGCCACTGAGGTAAGAAACACAAGTTTCATCGTTTAATTTTGAATCTGAGGGGTTTCATGAATAGTGACTCACTTGAGATGGGGCTAGAATTAGCCCAGGGTCCTGTAGAGAAACTTGTTCAGGGCGAGGAATAGATGAAGGATTAGCTTTCAGTTTTTGGTTTAGATGACTTTGAATTTTGGCTCTGTGGTTTGTATGTGCGGCCTTTAGGATGAATCAATTGTGATGCAGAGGCCATTCCAGAGCCTAGATTATGTCTGTTTTGAGC
>PYAF01005483.1:353644-370874 GCA_007407185.1 Glycine tomentella
GATATGATATATATTGTGACTTGTATGACTGTGGTCTGGACTTTGATCTGAAATTTGCATGTGCCTTGATTAGGCCGTGAGATTGAGACTATTGGTGGCGGAAGCCACAGAGCAGGGACTGGACTGCAGACTGAGACCTTGCCAGGTAAGTTCAGTGTCCCTGGGGATTATTTCCCATCTGGGTTGCATACCACACTCCGGGGGAGTGGTGGTTATTCCATACTGCATGCATTGGTAGTTGCATCCTCATGATGATATGATTGTGCATCTATGCTTGAGATTCTGTGCTGACTGTGGTTAGATCTGTTGGCCAACGGATAGATATGGACCTCCCTAGGAGATGGTTTCCTCCTAGTATGGTTGGCTCATGGGTGAGGATGATCCCGGGGTGATGATGATCCCCTAGACCAAGGGAATAGTACAGATGAATTCCTGCTATTCTCGGAGGTACCATATATGTGCATCCATGCCAAGGGTAGCACCCAATGGGATGACACAGGTGTGAGTGCCGGTCTCACACTGAGGATAGATGCTGATGATGATGCATCCTGGCGTTGATGATGATATGTCATTGCTTGACTTGTTTGGATGCTTGATATGTTATTATGAGGACCTGATATGCTAGGTCGGTGGGCCATTTGTTGTTTATGTCTGATGTATATGTTATGGAAGTGGGCCAGGGTGGAGGAAAGTCCTCCAAGGACCCTGAGCTTACTGAGATGTGTATCTCACCCCGTGTGGGACTTATGATTTCAGGTGATTCTTCTGGGAGAGAAGAACAGACGCAGGGCAGGAGGCCCTAGAGATGACATGCTGCTGACTGGGAAGCAGCAAGGAGAGCTGAGAGCTCTTTTTGATTTTGTTCTGTTTTGTTCTCTTGATAGGGATGGGGTGTATGTACCCTATGACATGTATAGTTCTGTATATCCCCTGTGAGGGCTGATGTTATTTTGGTTCACCATGATATGGTGAAAACCTGTTGTATATTTGATGAACAGAATTATTGATGTATATTATATGATTCTCCTGAGCTTATATTTGATGTTTTTCAGTTATCTGCCTATTTGGATAAGAAATCTGTCTATATGTGTATTGTATGAGATAGACTAGATCAGCAGGGGTATGATATGGTTTTGTATGTGTGTGTGTTTATGATATGCTGGATTTCCATACATAATGAATCAGGAAAATCGATCATGTGCTTCCGCTAAGTTTTAAATGAATGTTTTAAGCGCTAACTGATATCATAATGATAACGCACCGGAGGCCTACGGGGTGTTACAATGTCCAGCCATCAGGAGTCTTTGTCAATCCAAGCTTTGTCAAGTGCTTTTCTTGGATGAGACTGTTTGAAGAGTTGGTATTGTCCACCACTTCATTAGAAACATCAATCTAGAAGTGATTAATGAATCTAGAGATGAGAATGGGATATGGGAAGGGATAGTTGACAAGCCTTTTTGCTTTTAACATTATCTCTTGAAAGATAATGACCCAGTTCATCTGAATGAATTTTGTTATACCATACATCAATTGTATGTCTTCATCAGTGGCTTGGGCATGATTTGTTGTCCTTGGGGTTAGAATATAGGTAATTAGGTAGTGAATCAACTTGTTTTCTGGTGCCATTGGACCAGTATTCAACCTATTTCTAATAGGCATGTTTGGGTCTGTGAGCATTTCCCTATAAATGCCTATTTTATTGTAACCATTGGGGGTTTCTTCAAATTTTCTCTCACCTTGACACTCTACCCCAACAATTGACTCCCACAATTCAGGAGTAATTTCCATCTCAACACCTTTAACAGTGGACTTAAGGTTTCTACTCATAGATGCCTTGGCACAGGTATAAAAGACTTTAACCAAGTCAGGGTAGTAAGTACCGTTCATCTCAACAAATTTCCTAAGACCTTGTTCTTCTAAAAAAGCAGGAAATGTGAAACCTTCCTTGGTAAACCAGTCAAGGCTCAAGTATTTGGGTGAACTAATGGGTTTGGTAGCATTGAATTGAAGGTAGTGCATTTTATCAGAAGATTCTTTATTGAACTAAAGGCTCAATCTATCTGATGGTGGTTGAGGTTGTGGGTTGGAGGATGACCCTCCTACCTTATGTTTCCCAGTCCTAGCACGTTTGGGTGTAGTCATGTTTGACAAAGAGTAATGACATAGACAGATGGTTGAAGACACAAAGGCTTAGACAGAAATTAGAGTAAGAGAAGATAAGGTTGGTGCAAAGTTATAGATTGACACAAAGCCACTATTTATAGACAAGAATCACTCACCAACGTTCAGATTATTCAAATAATGTAGCTGTTAAAGACAATTAAGGCCAGTTTATGATGATTTAGATGCTTAATTCACTGGATGTGGCAGTTACAAAAACCCAGAAAAACTGTCAGAATTCACATAACAACTTAAATAATCGATTAAAAACTTAAGTAATGGATTATTTCAGACAACCTGATAACAAATTTTAAAAATAGAATGAACACTTATGCAAATAACCAAGAGGGGGGGTGAATTGGTTTTACCTCAGAGTTTTTTAAAATTTAAAATAAATTTTATACACAACGGAAGACTTTGAAAGAAGGATCGTATCTTAACCAATTAAGAAATCTATCTTTTGAAATCAACTTTTATCTGAATCAACCCACTCTTGAGCTATAACCAATCTTGTGATGTAAACAAATATAATACTTCAAGAACAATATGAATATGAACAGAAAAATACAATTACACACAAGATTTATACCGGTTCACCTCTCAACCTCGGAGGCTACATCCAATTTTACTTCTAATCAGCCTTGATTAGAGTTTCCACTATACCAAAATGAATATCTTTACAAGCAAACACAGATCTCTTTTACCCACCATAGGTAAAATTCAAAATCTAAACCTATAGACTTCTCAAAAGATCTAAGAACCAGAGATCCCCTCTCTGTTCTACCCACTAGAAACCTATCTAGCAATGCTTTAAAGATACAAATTATTATATGAACAACCAACAACAAAACAATCAATTTCTAAACAAATACAACAATGAAATTGATTCAAGAAAGATATCACCTGGACATCCTCAGTGAAATGAACGAATTTAAATGATCAAACCAGACTGAGAATGAATGCCATGATCTTTCTTGATGAAATCTTTTGACAAATAGTGCTTCAACACAAGCTTCTCATGAAATATGTGACTCAACAAATGAGATTCTTCATGAGTCTTGGTTCTTTTGAAATCTCCAGAGTGTTTTACAAGGCTTTCTTCGAAAACTCATAAACTCTTATTTCACTTAATGAGTTACATCTATGTATAAAAAACAGAATTAACTGACTGTAATCGATTATTCCGTAAGTGTAATCGATTATTTTAACTCATGTAATCGATTAAAGTTAAAAAATAATCGATTAAAGTGTTCATCTGAAATCTGGAAAAATTCTCAAAAACAAATAATCGATTAACTCATGTCGTAATCGATTATTCCAGGAGGTCAGGATTTTCAGATACACCGATGTAATCGATTAATGCCTCAAATAATCGATTATCACAGGAAGTGTGAAAAACTCATCAATGCATATTTAATCGATTACAACAATCTGGTAATCGATTAAACCAGATAAAATTTCTTCTGAGAATTATGCAGATGGACATATAATCGATTAATCCGTCAAGTAATCTATTATCACAGAACGACTTAACATAGTCAGCCTAATATAATCGATTACAAGAATTTGGTAATCGATTAAAGTGTTCATATGATAATATGCAGTTTTGTAAACATGCAATTAATCGATTAAATATGATCAGTAATCGATTAAAACAGTGAAAAACACTTTTTGTGAAAAACTTCAATGCTTTAATGTCATGCCAAATGATTCATGTGATTTATGTGACCTAATCATGAATTAATGGACGAATGTATGCATGACTTAATCAACCTATGTGAGGAATACGAGATTTTGTCTTTCTTGAACCAAGCTTTTAAACAAAATACATATGCCATCAATTTGAGTGGACATGTAAAATCAAAACTTATTATTATCTAGACTTGATTCCTCATGATCTTCCTCAACATATTCTTCATCATATCTAACAATCTCCCCCTTTTTGATTTGAGCATGTCAAATACTCAATTGATGCTTCTTAGGAAGAAATTGTTAATCCTGAAAACTTTCTCAGCATTTGCACGAATCAAGTGTTATATCAAAACAGATAAAACAAACACACTGATTACAGGCACTTCTAATTTTTACTTATGCTCCCCCTGACTTTAAGATTTTCTCAGTTAATCAATTCTTTCCATTATCAATACTTATATACCACTCCCCCTATTTGGCATATCAAATTAAAAAACATAGACAAGAATTGAAACAAAGAAAATGATTTCATTAAACATAGTCATAGGGAGGTACATAACAATAGAAATTAAACTGAAACATAACAACTTAAAACGGAAATTAACAAACTTTAACAAAGTAAACTAGAACATAGAAAAATCAAACATAGAAAGATTCAAGCATCCCTCGACTCATCTCTAAAGATTTTGTCTTCAATATTCTTCATTGTAAGCTTGAGTTCATCAAGAGAAGTATTCATTTCATCTCTTTGTTCATGGTGGAGGGAAAATAAAGCGTCCATTTTCTGAATCATTAGTGATTCAAATGGTGAGTATTGTGGTTCAGCGGGTGCAGGTTCTTCTTGTTGTTCTTCAGCTTCTCCTAAAAGATTTCCTTCTTCATTATCTTCATCTTCACCTTCATCTTCATTTACAGGCATAGGCTGTCCAGCCATTTGCCAGCCATAGGGGGTTTTGATCATACCAAGCTTAGTGAGATGCTTTTCCTTGATTTGGCTATTGCTAGCGTTGGTATCATCCATAACTTCATTTGATACATCAACTTGAAAATAATCAATGAATTGAGATACCAAAACAGCATAAGGAAAAGGGTAGTTCACTAGCCTTTTGGATTTCTGCATGACTTCTTGGATAATCATGATCCAGTTGAGCTTTATCCCCTTCTTCAGTCCATACACCACTTGAAGATCATCATCTGTTGCTTGAGCATGATTGGTAGTTCGTGGAGTGAGAATGTAAGTGATGATGTAGTGAAGCAAGTGATCTTCATGCGTCATAGAACTAGTGCTTAACCTTAATCGCACATTCATATGTGGATCAATCAGCATACTTCTATAGGTTTCCATTTTATTGTAGCCCTCAGCTTCTTCTTCAAACCGAAGTTCACCATCAAAGGTGATACCAGCTACCTCATGCCATACCTCCGGTGTAATCTCCATTGCAACACCATTCACTTGAGAGTAAATCGTTCCATGCATGGTGATCTTAGAACAGGTATAAAAGACTTTGACTAAATCCAGATAGAAGGTTCCTTTCATTTGAACAAACTTGGTTAAGCCTTGTTGTTCAAGAAGGTGAGGAAAGTTAAATCCTTCTTGAATGAACCAAGCAGGATTGAGGTATTTCGGTGGACACAGAAGTTTGGTAGCATTGAATTGCATGTAATTCATCCTATCAGCTTCATTGGTAAACCAATGATCAAGTCTATTGACAACAGGGTTTGAAGGTTGATCATTAGCTTTACTTTTGGATTTCTTGACTCTTTTAGATGTAGACATGATAAAGGTACAAAAAGAAAACGAGTAGAGGCACAACAGATTAGAAATGAAGCAAAGAGTAAGAAGGTTTAAGAAGGTTTTTGGTGTGAGGTACCAAAGGCCAAAGTGTTTCAATTTATAGGCACAAAGATTAGTGAGCAGTTGGAATTCGAACAGATTATGGTTGTTGTGGTCTTAAACACGTCCATAATAGCTTTGATGATCATAAATCATGCTTAGTAGCAGTTGGGTGATTTGAAAAACTGTCAGATTTTTGTAGTAATTGCGAAAATAATCGATTATTTCGATAGTGCAATCGATTATTTTAGATTGAAATTCAAAAATCAGTAATGATGTAATCGATTACCATTTGATGTAATCGATTAAGACAGAACATGTGGATTTTTGAAGACGAAGTGTAATCGATTATAATTTGTTTTAATCGATTAAGACAGAGTGAAGTTGTTTTTTTTTTAGACCATCAGAGGCAGAATAATCGATTATCCCGTTGTGGTAATCGATTATTCCAAGAAGTTCCAGAATTTTTAAAAAAGCCTGCAGACACCATGTAATCAATTAAAGTATCGATTTAATCGATTATTCTAGAGCAAGCATGATTTTTATGGAATACAAAGTGAAAATAATCGATTATTCTGATGCTGTAATCGATTACAACAGCTTTGACAAGTTTTAAAATAGCACAGGATGAGCAAATAATCTATTAGATTCTCAAGGTAATCTATTATTACAGCTTTTATTCAGATATCAAAGGTTTTATGCAGCAATCAACAATTACTTCAATCATCATATGAAGTTGTTTCTTAATTATGCAGATGTTTAACTCTATCCATGATGAAATTAGTTATGGAAAAATCACTTAACATAAACTTGATTCATCCAATATTCCAAGCATATTTCTCAAGGTAAAGAATCTTTCTCCATCTAAAGGTTTAGTAAAGATATCATCTAATTGATTCTTACTATCAACAAATTCAACTTTAATGTTACCTTTCTGTATGTGATCTCTGATGAAGTGATGCCTTATTTCAATATGCTTTGTTCTAGAATGCATGATTGGATTCCTTGAAATGTTTATAGCACTTGTATTGTCACATAATAAAGGAATTTGATGAAGTTCTACAACAAAGTCTTGTAGTTGTTGCTTCAACCATAGACTTTGAGTATAACAACTTTCAGCTGATATATACTTAACTTCTGCAGTTGATAATGCTACGCAAGATTGCTTTTTGCATTGCCAAGTAATTAGAGAGCTTCCTAATAAATGACAAGTACCACTTGTACTTTTTCTATCCAATTTGCATCCTACAAAATCGGAGTCAGAATAACCTATTAAAGTGATTGCAGTACCTTTGGGATACCAAAGTCCTACTTTTGGAGTGGACTTTAAGTATTTGAAGATTCTTTTTACAGCTGTTTGATGAGACTCCTTAGGATTAGCTTGATATCTAGCACATAAACAAACACTTAGCATAATGTCTGGTCTACTTGCTGTAAGATAGAGCAATGATCCAATCATCCCTATATACTTTGACTCATCAACACTTTTTCCTTTTTCATCTGAATCAAGATAAGTGGAAGATCCCATAGGAGTTGCTGCAGTTTTGCAACTTTCCATTTCAAACTTCTTCAACATTTCCATACAATATTTTGATTGACTTAGAAATGTTCCATTCTTCATTTGTTTAACTTGAAGACCGAAGAAGAATGTAAGCTCTCCCATCATAGACATTTCAAATTCACTTTGCATGCTTGCTGCAAAATCTTTACACATGGAATGGTTAGTAGAACCAAAAATGATATCATCAACATATATTTGTACCATCAACATATCTTTGTTCTTTCTTTTGATGAATAGAGTTTTGTCTACTTCTCCTCTTGAGAATGATTGATCAAGCAAAAATTTGCTTAGTCTCTCATACCAAGATCTTGGAGCTTGTTTCAATCCATATAATGCTTTTCTTAATCTGTACACATGGTTAGGATATTGATGATCTACCAAACTAGGAGGTTGGTCAACATATATTTCTTCATCAATGTACCCATTAAGAAATGAACTTTTTACATCCACTTGAAACAATTTAAAGTTCATTACATAAGCATATGCAAGAAGTAATCTAATAGCTTCTAGCCTAGCAATTGGAGCATAAGTTTCATCATAATCAATGCCTTCCTCTTGGTTGTATCCCTTTGCAACCAATCTAGTTTTGTTTCTTATTATGATGTCACTTTCATCCAGTTTGTTCCTAAATACCCACTTTGTGCCAATAGGTGTGTGAGTGGAAGGTCTAGGTACTAGTTCCCAAACATTGTTTCTTTTAAACTGATTTAGTTCTTCATGCATAGCAATCAACCAATGTTCATCTATAAGGCTTGTTCAATGTTATTAGGTTCAATTTGTGATACAAAAGCCATGGTGCAACAAAGATTTCTTAAGGAAGATCTAGTTGATACTCCCTGTGATACATCACCAATAATGTTGTCCAATGAAAGATCTCTTGAAGTTCTCCAATCTTTGTGTTTAGGTGTAGCTGTTTCTTGAGTTGTATCTTCTTTTGTTTCATCCTCATCCAGCTTTTCAATATCTACTTGCTGCTGTCTTTCTTCTTTAGATTCTTCATCATTATCACTCAAAACTTCTACTTGAGAAAGGTTAGTTTCATCACATACAATATGGACTGACTCTTCAACACACAAAGTTCTTTTATTAAAGACTCTATAAGCCTTACTTTGCAAGGAATATCCTAGAAAGATAGCTTCATCAGCTTTTGAATCAAACTTACCAAGATTATCTTTGCCATCTGCTTTTGGCTTTTAGATCTTAAGAACAATGTCCATGTGTATCTAGAGTATTCATCTACTATAACAAATAATTTCCTCCTAAGCTCATGGTTCTAGAAGGTCCAAACAAGTCCATGTGAAGCAATTCAAGAGGTCTAGAAGTAGAAATCATATTCTTACTTTGAAAAGAGTTTTTAGTTTGTTTTCCTCTTTGACATGCTTCACAAATTTTGTCCTTCTCAAACTTGAGCTTGGGTAGACCAATTACTAGGTCTTTTCTAATTAACTTGTTAAGATGATGCATGTTTATGTGAGATGTTCTTCTATGCCACAACCATGTTTCATTCACTTTACTCATCAAGCAATCAGTTTTATGTATGAATGCATGGTCAATAGTCAAGACATATATATTACCCTTTCTCTTACCAATATGTGTCACTTTGCCACTTTTGCTATCATGTATTAAGCAAGTTTCATTGTTGAAGGTGACCTTAAATCCTTTGTCACACAATTGACTAATGCTCAGCAAATTGTGTTTCAGCCCTTCAACATACAGCACATCCTTAATCTTTGTAGACAAGTTGTCTCCAATATTTCCTAGCCCAATTATTTTACCCTTATTGTTGTCTCCATAAGTAACATATCCTTTGTCTTCAAGTATAACATCTGTTAGCATGGATATGTCTCCCGTCATGTGTCTTGAGCATCCACTATCAAGGTACCAAGTTGAAGATTTTGCTTTAAGACACATCTGCATAAATCATTTTAGACGGAGATATAGGGTCTCCAATTTAAGTTGGGTCCAAAGGGGTTAGTTACTTTCTTTCTTTTCTCAATCCATATACATTCATCATTAGGAACATAAAATCTTCTAGCATAACACTTATATGATGTGTGACCTTTAAGCATACAATAATTGCAAGTAAGATTCTTTGATGATTTAGCATGTGTGAATCTTTGATAGAGATTTGATTGATTATGTTGCCTTTGATTCTTATGTTTTGGTGGTACAAACACAATCTTGTTTTGTGTTCTAGCTCCGTGTTTATATCCCAATCCATAAGTATCACAACAAACTTTTGCACACTTAGTAACTCATCTATGTTGCATTTACCTTTGTAATACTTTTTCAGCAAATCAATCAAATAACTATTTTCAGTTTGTAAACTCATTTTTCTTTTTCTGCACATAGCTTATACTCATCAAATTCTTTTTGCATATTATTGAGCTCATCAACCTTAGAGTTGGCTGAGGAACATGTACATCCAACTTCTTTGTAACTTGAGAGAAGCTTATCATGATCTTCCTTCAACTTACAAAGTTCATCTTGCAATTCAACAAGTTTGGATACATGTCACCTTAGATCACTCTTAAGTTTGTTGTTTGCTTTAGCTAATCTTTGAGCTTCTAAATGCATCTCATGAAATGCATCAACAACATTATCAAATTCAGAATTTACCTCTGATTCTGTACTAGATGATTCACAATCTCCATTGATGGTGGATGTAAGACAAAGATGGGCTTCAATCTCTTTTTCAGATGAGGATTCAGAACTTGTTGATTCATTATCCTCTCAAGCAATATAAGCCTTTTTCTGCTTCTCTTCTCTTCTTGACTTCTTTTCTACTTGTGGCTTCTTAGTTAATGAGGGACAATCTGATTTTATATGGCCTTGCTTCCCACATTCAAAGCAAGTGATTGAGGGGGAGTTGTTGTTCTTGTTCTTGTAGTCATTCTTTTTCCTTTGGAATGGTTGCTTTCTACCCTTGTTCTTCCTTAGAAATTTGGAGAACTTTCTAACAATAAGGTTGACATTTTCATCATCTTCCTCTTCACTTGAACTATCATCTTCTTCTATCTTTGAAGGTGCAATCTTTAATGCTATGCTTTTGTGCTTTTTATCTACATCTTCATTATTTGTTAGTTGAGATAATTCAAGTTCATATTCTAAAAGCTTACTAAACAATGCTGCCACTGACATTTGAGATAGATCCTTAGATTCTTTAATGGTTGTGACTTTAGGTTGCCAATCCCTTGTTAGACACTTGAGAATTTTGATATTCAATTCTTCAGCATCAAAGGTTTTACCAAATCCAAGCAAGTGATTCACAATGTGGGTGAATCTAGTTTAAAGTTATGAGATGTGCTCATCATCTCTCATTTTGAACATTTCATATTCATGGATGAGAGTGTGCTTTCTTGATCTCCTTACATCTTCAGTTCCTTCATGTGTGACTTCAAGCAATCCCACATTTCTTTGGCACTTTTGCACCTAACAGTCCTGAAAAATTCATCGGAAGATAAAGCAGAAGTTATCATATTTTTTGCCTTGAAATCATATTGAACCATTCTCTTTTCAATTTCTGACATTTCATCCTATTCTTTTGGTATTGTTTGGTTATCCACAATTTTGGTTGGAATGTAAGGACCTTTTTCAATACAGTTCCAAGCTCCTGGGTCGTTTGATTGGATAAAGATTTGCATCCTACTCTTCCAAAAATTAAAATGTTCCCCTTCAAACAAAGGAGGTCTATGCAATGAGGCTACCTCTTTGAAAGTTATTTGATTAGTATTCATTGTACTGAATTTTGAAAAGATCTTAAGCAAATTACAAGAATCAGCTCTTGATGCCAATTGAAAATAGAATGAACACTTATGCAAATAACCAAGAGGGGGGTGAATTGGTTTTACCTCAGAGTTTTTTAAAATTTAAAATAAATTTTATACACAGCGGAAGACTTTGAAAGAAGGATCATATCTTAACCAATTAAGAAATCTATCTTTTGAAATCAACTTTTATCTCAATCAACCCACTCTTGAGCTATAACCAATCTTGTGATGTAAACAAATATAATACTTCAAGAACAATATGAATATGAACAGAAAAATATAATTACACACAAGATTTATACTGGTTCACCTCTCAACCCCAGAGGCTACATCCAATTTTACTTCTAATCAGCCTTGATTAGAGTTTCCACTATAACAAAATGAATATCTTTACAAGCAAACACAGATCTCTTTTACCCACCCTAGGTAAAATTCAAAATCTAAACCTATTGTAAGGACCCTTATTTTTGGTACCAGGCTTCTTCAAGAGAAAACCTGGTTTTAGGTGTGGCGCGGTTGGCGCTGATAGCGCCAGACCCATTGGCTGTGGCGCCAGGAGCGCCAGGACGGCGTGGGTAGCGCCACACATTCGGCAAGTCCACACTAATGACGTGGTTACGGCGCGAGTAGCGTCACTGGGTCGAGAGGTTGACGCGGGTCGCGCCAGAGGTTCCCTGGAAAATCCAATTCCTCTGGTTTTCCACGCGGTCAGCGCCAGGAGCAGCGCTGATAGCGCCAATTGGTCGAGGGAATTGGCGCGGGTGGCGCCAGTGTGGCGCGGATGGCGCCACAGGTTCTGGAAGTTGACGCTGTTGGCGTGGGGATGGCGCTGTCAGCGCTAGATCACCGACATTGTGGCGCAGATAGCGCCAGAGGTGGTGTGGATCGCGCTAAACCTTGGGCAGGCTGAGTATTTAAGGGCAAATCGCGTGTTGCTGAGGAAGAAACCTCTTCTTCTTCCTCCCCACGCCCAAACCTCCATTGTTGGAGTGCCCAAGCTTCCTAGGACCTAGTTTCGTGGTCTAAACACCTCCCAAAGACCTTTGATCTTGAGAAAACCACTTGGAAAGCTATAATCCTTCATTTCCTCTTCTGAAAACCCCAATTGAGTGAGAAGTGCTTCTGAAGGAAAAGCTCAGAGAACTTGAGAGTGGCGGAGATTCAAGACTTGAAACGGACACCAGAGCTTGTGGGAGCTGTCCTGAGGTCTTTTTAGTCGCCACTGAGGTAAGAAACTCAAGTTTCTCTGGTTGTTTTTGGATTTTGGGGTTTTCTGAATATTGTGACCCACACTGAGTTGGGGCTAGAATTAGCCCAGGGTCATGTAGAGAAACTTGTTTAGAGCGATGTATAGATGAAGGATTAGCTTTCAGTTTTTGATTTGGATAACTTTGAATCTTGGCTCTGTGGCTTGTATGTGTGGCTTGTGTGATATGTCACTTGTGGTTTTGGAGCCATGCTAGAGCCTTGATTATGCTTGTGTTGAGCCTAAAAGGCTAGTGGAATGGTGCCTTGGTTGAAGCTTAAACCATTCCAGCCATATGTTGAGTTATAAAGCTAATGTGAGTTGTGCTCAGGCTTGTGTTGCATTGAGTCTGGAATGACTCAGATGGTTAGTATGCAGCATTGGTAGACCTTGTGAGGTCTATGAGTAGCCTAGTGTGGGCTAGACTTGACTGAACCCTAGGATAGGGGAATTTTGTATATGATATGTTATGTGCTTGGATGCCTTTGGATTGGTTTTGATATGGATATATGCCTTGATTAGGCCGTGATTGTGAGATTGTTGGTGGCGGGAGCCACAGAGCAGGGATCGGATCATAGATTGAGACCTTGCTAGGTAAGTTCAGTGTTCCTGGGGATGAATGCCCATTTTGGTTGCACACCACACTCCTAGGAAGTGTTGGTCATGATTCATGATGCATGCATTGGCTGTTGCATTGCTTATATTGATATTGTGTGCATCTGTATTGGATAAATGTATGATGTGATTGGGATATCTCCGTTGGCCAATAGATGAATACAGGCATTGAGGAGCTCTGCCATGTATTCAGGCGTTGAGGAGCTCCGCCAGGCATTGAGGAGCTCTGCCATATATATTGATGTGATACTGACGTTGAGGAGCTCCGTTAGGGCGTTGAGGAGCTTCGCCAGGCATTGAGGAGCTCTGCCATTTGTATGATCATGATATGATGAGGGCCAGAGGGCCAGGCCAGTGGGCCATGTTTGATATGTTTGCCTGATGTGTGTATTGGGAATCTGTGGGCCAGGGTGGGGATGATCTCTCACGGACCCTGAGCTTGCTGAGATATGTTATCTCACCCCGTGTGGGGTTTCTATGATTTCAGGTGACCCTTCTGGAAGAGAAGATCAGTCTCAGGGCAGAAGGCCCAGCAGAGACTAGGCTGCTTATCTGAGGAGCAGCAAGGAGAGCTTGAAGGCTCTGTTCTATTTTGAGTCTATTATGTACCCTTGAGAAGGGTTGTATAGTTCTGTATGCCCTCGAGGAGGGCTGTTATTCTTTTGTATCACCACGGTGTGGTGAAGACATTGATGTATATGATTATGTACAGAACTATTTGAGATTATGACATGAGACTTTCCCCTGAGTATTAATGTTGAATATTTGTTAATCTGCCTATATGTTTTAGTTATCTGTCTTTATGATGTATGATATGAGAAACTGGATCAGCAGGGGTGTGAAATATATGTCTTGTGTGTGCTGTTTATGATATGTTTATTCCATGCATAATGAATCAAGAAAAGCGATTCTATGCTTCCGCTGAGACCTTATATTGATATTTAAGCGCTAAACTGATATTATTAATGTTAACACGTCGGAGGCCTACGGGGTGTTACACCTATAAACTTCTCAAAAGATCTAAGAACCAAAGATCCCCTCTCTGTTCTACCCATTAGAAACCTATTTAGCAATGCTTTAAAGATACAAATTGTTATATGAACAACCAACAACAAAACAATCAACTTCTAAACAAATACAACAATGAAATTGATTCAAGAAAGATACCACCTGGACATCCTCAGTGAAATGAACGAATTTAAATGATCAAACCAGACTCAGAATAAATGCCATGAACTTTCTTGATGAAATCTTTTGACAAATAGTGCTTCAACCCAAGCTTCTCATGAAATATGTGACTCAACAAATGAGATTCTTCATGATTCTTGAAACTATTATGAATGAATGTTTCTAATGAGCCTTGGTGCTTTTGAAATCTCCAGAGAGAGTTTTACAAGGCTTTCTTCGAAAACTCATAAACTCTTATTTCACTTAATGAGTTACATCTATTTATAAAAAACAGAATTAACTGACTGTAATCGATTATTCCGTAAGTGTAATCGATTATTTTAACTCATGTAATCGATTAAAGTTCAAAAATAGTCGATTAAAGTGTTCATATGAAATCTGGAAAAATTCTCAAAAACAAATAATCGATTAACTCATGTCGTAATCGATTATTCTAGGAGATCAGGATTTTCAGATACACTGATGTAATCGATTAATGCCTCAAATAATCGATTATCACAAGAAGTGTGAAAAACTCATCAATGCATATTTAATCGATTACAATAATTTGGTAATCGATTAAACCAGATAAATTTTCTTCTGAGAATTATGTAGATGGACATATAATCGATTAATCCGTCAAGTAATCTATTATCACAGAACGACTTAACATAGTCAGCCTAATATAATCGATTACAAGAATTTGGTAATCGATTAAAGTGTTCATATGATAATATGCAGTTCTGTAAACATGCAATTAATCGATTAAATATGATCAGTAATCGATTAAAACAGTGAAAAACACTTTTTGTGAAAAACTTCAATGCTTTAATGTCATGCCAAATGATTCATGTGATTTATGTGACCTAATCATGAATTAATGGACAAATGTATGCATGACTTAATCAACCTATGTGAGGAATACGAGATTTTGTCTTTCTTGAACCAAGCTTTTAAACAAAATACATATGCCATCAATTTGAGTGGGCATGTAAAATCAAAACTTATTATTATCTAGACTTGATTCCTCATGATCTTCCTCAACATATTCTTCATCATATCTAACAAATTTTACACAGTGTAATCGATTATTCCGTAAGGTAATCGATTACTTTGAAAGTTTCCAGAGGTTGAAGATAAGTTGTAATCGATTATATGATGCATTAATCGATTATATTGATCATGATAACAATCCATATGGGTATCAGAGCTTATTTAATCGATTATCCCGAGTGGTAATCTATTATTCCAAGAAGACCAATATTCCTAAACTTAAGTGTAATCGATTACAGGCTTGTAGTAATCGATTATTCCAGTGAGAAACATAGTTATAAAATGAATTTTGATCAAAGTAATCGATTATTTCGTTGTGTAATCGATTATTCCAGGAGAAGACAATTTCTGAAATATGAAGAATAATCGATTACCAAATCAATGTAATCGATTACTTGAGCACAACTTGCACACTGAATGTGATTTTTAATGATTTTAATCGATTAACCCGTAGTGTAATCGATTATTGCAGTGGATTTATCAGAGACAGAGCATTTTTACAACTTGATACGAATTTTCAATCATTCAATGATAAATGTGGCATTGAAGCTTTAATTTGTCATGAGAAGCATATATTAAACAAGCTAGTATATGTTACTTTCATCAAGAATGTCTAGCATGTTTCTAAGTGTATAAAATCTATCACTTGGCAAGGGTTTAGTGAATATATCAGCAAGTTGATTATGGGTATCAATGAACTCAACCTTGATGTTACCTTTCTGCACATGATCTCTTATGAATGATGTCTAATTTCAATGTGCTTGGTCCTTGAGTGCATGATAGGATTCTTTGAAATGTTTATTGCACTTGTGTTGTCACAAAGTAGTGGTATCTCCTTAAGATCAACTCCATAATCTTGCAATTGTTGCTTGAGCCACAGGCTTTGTGCACAACAATTGCCAGCTGAGATATATTCAGCTGCAGCAGTTGACAAAGCCCCACAAGCTTGTTTCTTACAATGCCATGAAATAAGTGAGCTTCCAAGGAGATGACAAGTTCCACTTGTGCTTTTCCTATCAAGTTTACATCTTGCAAAATTAGAATCAGAATATCCAATAATGTTTATTGGTGCACCTTTACAATACCATAGCCTAACTTTGGGTGTTGCCTTGAGGTATTTGATGATTCTTTTGACTGTTGTAAGGTGTGACTCTTTTGGATTTGCTTGGTATCTTGCACACAAGCAAACACTTAGCATGATATCTGGTCTACTGGCTGTCAAATAAAGTAATGAACCAATCATTCCTCTAAATTTGGATTCATCAACCTTCTTCCCTTTTCATCTGAATCAAGGTATGTTGAGGTTGCCATAGGAGTTGCAGCATCTTTGCTTTTCTCCATCTCAAACTTTTTGATGACTTCAAGACAATACTTTGATTGATTTAGGAAAGTTCCATTCTTCATTTGTTTAACTTCAAGTCTTAGAAAGAATGTTAACTCTCCCATCATAGACATCTCAAACTCGTTTTGCATAGTTGCAGCAATTTCTTTACAAAGCTTTTGATTAATTGAATAAAAAATAATGTCATCAACATATATTTGAACCAATAAGATATCATCCTTATGCCTTTTGATGAACAAGGTTTTATCAACATTGTCCCTCACAAAAGATTGATCAAGTAGGAACTTACTCAATCTTTCATACCATGATCTTGGAGCTTGTTTCAGACCATAGAGGGCTTTTTTAAGTTTAAAGACATGATTAGGATGTTTAAAATCGGAAAAACCTGGAGGTTGTTCAACATATATGTCCTCCTCTATGTAACCATTTAAAAATGCACTTTTGACATCCATTTGATAAAGTTTGAAATCCATTAAGCATGCATATTGAAGTAATAGCCTAATTGCTTCCAATCTTGCAACTGGAGCATAAGTTTCCTCATAGTCAATGCCTTCCTCTTGGTTGTAACCTTTAGCAACCAATCTAGCCTTATTTCTAACTATGATTCCACTTTCATCAAGTTTGTTCCTAAAAACCCACTTGGTACCTATAGGCTTAATTGATGAAGGTCTAGGAACAAGTTCCCAAACTTCATTCCTTTTGAATTGATTTAGTTCATCATGCATGGCATGCATCCAATGTTCATCTTGCAAGGCATGGTTAATATCTTTAGGTTCAATTTGAGATACAA
>PYAF01005484.1:0-13828 GCA_007407185.1 Glycine tomentella
TCACGTATCGCCTCAGCTTTCCTTCTCGGATGAACTTCTCTATCGCATCCCGCAAATCCCAGCATTGATCGGTAGTGTGTCCCGGGCCATTGTGGAACTCACAAAAACGGGAATGATCAAGGCCGGCCTTCTTAAACACCGGACGGGGTCGGTCCACCTTCTTCATCTCGGTCATGGCTACCTCCCTCCACACCTGCGCACGAGAGGTGTTCAGTGGGGTGTATCTGTCATACTTGGTCTCGTGTTTCGCTGGTCTATGGCCGACCTCAAAATTCCTGTTGGGGGGTGCATTCCCCATGTGTGGGCGATGTCTCGGCGGTGATCCTTTTCTTTTGGGAGCGGTGTTTGCAATCTCCATCTGCTCCAGCTCCAGGTATTTCTTAGATCGGACCCTGAAGTCCAGCAAAGTCCTAACGGGATCCTTGTATATAGATTTTGCCAGCCGAGATGATCCATTCAGGCCGGCTGATAACAAGTGAACATGCACCTTTTCCTCCAGGCCCTGCACTTGCAAGGCAGCTTCTTTAAATCGGTCCAAGTAGCTCTGCAACGTCTCCCGCGGTTGCTGTCGGATCTTGCCCAGAACAAACTCGGACTTGGGTTGCTTCTTGCTCGTTGCAAAGTTGAGCAAAAATCTCTGGCCGAAGTCCTCAAAATTACGAATTGACCGAGGAGGTAATGAATGAAACCATGTCTGAGCCGGTCCGGTCAGAGTGGTAACAAATATCCGGGATATGATCGGCTCCTCAATCCCCCGAACACACATCTGCATGTCGAATTCGTCTATGTGCACTTGCGGATCCTGTGTCCCATCGTACTTGTTTAGGAAAGATCCGTCAAAATCTTCTAAAAACCGAGTGTTGACGATGTCGTCTACGAACGGACTGTTATTGTACTGCCCCCGCCTGTACTTCCTCCTGTAGACCCCAGCGCCTCCCTCCAGCTGGTAGCTTCGAACTGCCTCCTGCGGGTTTCTGAATGCCACAGGGCATGGTATCTCGGCCCTTGTCGGCTCACGATGCAGCTCTGTGTTTGGTACATTCTCGGCAGGGTTGGCCAAATCGGGGTGGATCGTCGGCTCCTGTGGTAACTCCATACGGCCAAGCCTCTGCTCCATCGTCCTTAGTCGGTCATGTTCGCCCATCGTCCATCTTCCACAGCGTTCATCTAACTGTGCCAACATGTGATTCATATCTTCTTGCCGCTGAAGGGCATATCGTTGTTCTAAACGCTCAATCCGTGACAGAATGGATTGCAGCGCATTGCTGGTGAAGCGCTGCACTGATTCCTGATCTATCTCGGCTGGTGCAGCCGTCAGGTTTTCTGCAGGTACGGGGGGCGGGTTGTTCTGTGCCCGCGATGAAGCGGTATCCGTCAAAGCATCCTCCACCCGGATCGAACGTGATCGGCCTACCTCGGGTGGGCCTTCAAGCTGGTGTCTTCTCGTGTTTACCATGGTGGGAATCGAAGTTTAACGTTTCCCACAGACGGCGCCAATGTTCCGTTCCAGAAAAACGGATATCCAGTTATGAAAACTTGGTCTCAATATAGGATCAATACCCTCTCTCTGAATGCGTATAAAGTTTGAAGCATCCAAAGGAAGGTGAAGATCACAACACAAGTGGTGTGCAGTGTGTGCTTGTGTGAAAGGAAAAGAGAGAGTCAGAATATGTGTGTACCTTCCACCTTTGGTAATGGGCTATTTATGCTTTCACTGACCTGTGGTTAATTGAGGAAGCTTTGTCAATTCTTGGTCATAATCTGCACAAGATAAATAATATCTTAATTATTTGTTTGATGAAATAATCTCCGAGATTTGTCCTAGATTTGTTGTATATTTAAAGCCTTAATCTTTCCACAAATAACTAATCTTCTTGGGCTCATTGATTTGTGGCCCAATATATAAATTCCGTAACATATATATATGCTTAAGAATATTGAATATACGTAAATTTTTAGTATACATTGATAAGAATAATTTGTGAAAAGCATATAGGCACAATACGTGAATAGTAAAATAATAGATAATGACTACAGCTTTTGCGTTTCTCGGTTTGTTAGCACCTCGGCTGTCATCTTAAGCACCTGTGTTATAGGTACCCTGGTGGGACCAGCCTTTGCTTATATATTTTATAAAACTATTCCGGTTAAATATACATGCCGAGTTCCTGACTATTCCGGGAATACCCATCCCTTCTCGACAACATAAAGGCCAACTAAGAAAAACTTATATTTCTCTTATTCCGGCCAGCTGAATAAACCGATCTCGGCATGGCCGGGTACCTGCACCTCGGCATATCCGGTTACATTCACCTGCACTGCCGGGTCATGAATGGTATTTATACACCTCGGCATCATTTTCATTTCCTGCTGTTACGAATTCTTACCCATCCTAGACCTCGGCCCATATAAATTTATAGACCTCGGCTAGTTTGATATAACTGTCCCTGCCACCATGAAAGCTATACTACCCCCACGTAAATATATTTCAGCCAGTCATAGTATTATACTTACCTCGGCACAATTGAAGCATTGGTACATACCCTTTCTTATATATATATACATAACTACCTCGACACCTTTGTAGTATATTTCGGTAATATTTTCCCCACCTCGGCATGGCTGAATTTCACTCACATCCCACACTCACTTTTATGCAACTCTGCACCTGCCTTGTTCCTCTTATTTATTAAATATATATTGCCGCACTTGTTAATCCCTGCACTCCGGATAACTCAAGTAGCATGCAAAGCCATCTCGGCAACCATGCATGCAGGACCAGCCACCCCGTAATCTGTACTCGGCCAACCACTGCAACTCAGCCAAACCTTGCAACTTGGCCGACCATTCATGCCCCCATTCCGGCCTGTACCCGTCTCGACAACCATGAACTTGGCTATTCTGGAAGTCCGGTTATATTCATGAAACCGGCCTTCACCCTCCTCGGCATCACACATACAAGCCCAGCCATACCTTCAACCCGGCTATACCCATACTATACTCGGAACTTCTACTCCCTTTCCACCCCGGCATGGCCGGACTCCACTCAGACCTCGGCCCATACTATACTCGGCCACCCACATGCATACTCGGCCACCCACTCATGCAATTCGGCCAACCCTTCATGCACCTCGGCCACCTACTTATGCACCTCGGCCACCCACTCATCTCGGCAAGTCCGAGCTCAGCACTCCAACCAGCTCGGCCATCATACAAACCAACTTGGCCACCCATACCCGACCACTCATGCACAATGAAATCGGTCTACACTCTTCTTCTTCACCCCCGATCTGCACCCTTCCCGGTATTATATATATGCCAACTCGGCCCATATATAGCTCGGCATGAACATCACAAGCACAGCAACCAAACACCTCGGCCAGCCATGAAACCATGGTCTTCCTGGAAACCGGCAAATTAGCCAACCCGGCCATACCCCTAAAAACATACAGTCAATTTTGGTACCACCAACATTACCCCGGCATCTCGGTAACTAGATAATATGCGATACCATACATCTCGGGTTCATTTATATACTATATACATAATTAGATACAGCATCCTTTGGCCATACAGGTTTCCACATATAATTTCCATTCATGATGCAAGTCTGCATGCCAACTTAGATTAGCTATATATATATATATTTATAATATAAACAGAAATATATCTATATAGAAATATATTTATAATATAAAGAGAAATATATCTATATAATAATAACAATATATATATATATATATAAATATATAAATCCTAATTAAACCTATGAAAATGAATATCCACGTTAGAATTAATACTAGAACAGTATTTACTATATATATATATATAAATTAGATTATTCTAACCGGATCTTAGCTATATGACATATATATTACACAATAGGATAACATTGGTGGCTCATAAATATTAAATTTATTTAAGTTGATGCAATTTTACGTGAAAATGGTATGAAATAGTATCTACCTTGAAGAAGGGGTAATATCTCCCTTATATTATGAATTGTTACCTATCCTACTTATATGGAAGAATATCAAGAATTTTCCTTATATTTTGAATTTTTATGATATGAATGAGATTGATCCGGATTTCAAGACCGGACTTATGATTTTAAGAATGATCCGAGTTTCAAATGTTGGAAACCGGACCTATGATTTTAAGATTGATCCGAGTTGTGAACACCGGGCCTATGCTTCTGAATTATATGAGAATGACCCGAGTGTGAACACCGGGCCTATGCTACTGAATTTTATGAGAATGACTCGAGTTGTGAACACCGGGCCTATGCTACTGAATATTATGAGAATGACCCGGGTGTGACAACCGGGCCTATGCTACTTCAAGAGATCAGGTGCTAATACATGGAAATTCATGCATGATTAGCGTAAGATGGCCGCAACATTCCTACATGATGTACACATGTAGAGGCCATGTGCACCTGTGACCATTGCATTTCATTCCATGCATTCATACATTCATGCATTCATTCCGATATGTTGAATTATTGATCTGCTTAAGTGTGTGATGAATTAGATTTGCTTTATTTACTACCTCTCTAAGGTGTCTGAGGGAACAGAATTGCCTTATTTACTAACCTTTCTAATGTGTTTGATATAATAGATTTGTCTTATATACTAACCTTCTGACATATTTGGTGGTTTAGATTTGCCTACTGAGAAATTTATTTCTCATTAGATTTATTTTATTTTTTTTAGATGACAATGATGGTCAGATTTCTTGAAGCTGGAGTTTGGTTGATATGTTGAAGAAGCTATGTATTATGCTGGATTTTGAAAAGAGATTTGTATTTGTATATTTTTGGTATTAGAGACATGGACTAATGTATCAGTCCTTCATAATTTGTAAATTTTATGATGAAGAATTTTTTTACTGATACACGTTTCTTGTAAAATTTTAGTTCTATTGTTCTTACCTCAATTTATATTTCTTGACAGAAGAAAAAAAATAATAAAAGAAATAAATTTAAAATAAGCAAATAAATAATTAATTAAAGCAATTAAATAATTAATTAATTAATTAAATAAATAAAATTAGTTAGGATGTTAACAACTACCTTCTTATCCTGCATCAGCACACATCCAAGCCCCCGCTTGGAAGTATCACAAAATACCTCAAAGCTTCCTTAAGGGTCAGGAAGGGTCAACACTGGAGTTGTGGTCAACCGTTCCTTCAACTCCTGGAAACACTGCTCGAACTCATGGGTCCAAACAAACGGAAACCCCCTTCCGTGTGAGTCGAGTCAGATGTATCACTAACTGGGAAAACCCCTGAATAAACCTTCTGTAATAGCCGGCCAACCCCAGGAAACTTCGGATATCAGATACGTCCTTGGGTCTCTCCCAGGACATCACTGCCTCTATCTTGCTGGGATCAACTGATACACCAGCTGCTGAGATCACATGGTCAAGGAATTTCACCTCCGTCAGCCAAAACTCACCCTTGGCCAGCTTGGCATACAATTGTTTGTCCCTCAAAATCAGAAGAACAGTCCTGAGATGCTCGGCATGCTTCTTCTTCGTCCTGGAGTAGATCAGTATGTCATCAATAATCACCACAACAAACTGATCCAAGAAAGGTCTGAATACCCTGTTCATATAGTCCATGAACACTGCTGGGGCATTCGTCAGACCGAAGGGGATGACCTCATACTCAAAGTGACCATACCTCAACGGCTGTCTTAGGTATGTCTGCAGGCTTGATCCGAATCTGATGATATCCGGATCTCAGGTCAATCTTAGAGAACACTCTGGCTCCCCTCAACCGATCTAATAGATCATCAATACAAGGGAAAGGATACTTATTCTTAATAGTGACCTTATTCAACTGCCTATAATCCACACATAATCTCATAGTGCCATGGATATTGGTCCTACACCAAGAACCAAATCAATGGAGAACTCAATCTCTCTTTCTGGTGGTAGCTGAGTAATCTCTTCAAGAAACACATCCACAAACTCGCTTACCACCGGGATCTGCGACAGATCAACACTTGGCTTATCTTCTGTCACACAGGAGAAGATATAACCCTGAGCTCTTTCCCTAATGGCCTTGCGAGCTTGCAAGACTGATAGGAAAGAGGTGGAACTCGAACCGACTTCGTCAGAAGGCATACCAACCCTCTTTTGACAATAGTCTAGCATCACGCCATACTTGGCCAACCAATCCATACCCAGAATAATCTCAAGGGTAGGCATAGCTAGACAGTACAATTCAATTATGTACTCTCTGCCCTCAAACTGGAACCATACGTCTTTGAAACACGTGCTCACCTAACATGTAACACCCCGTAGGCCTCCGGTGTATTATCATTAATAATACCATAATCACGCCAAAAACATTCATTTAGAAACAAAGCGGAAGCAATCGACCGTAATTCTTGATTACATTATGTATGGAATATAAAAACATATCACACAACACATAAACCAGGCCCCTGCTGATCCAGTTTGTCATACATAAACATAGGCAGATAAATAAACATTTACAATATACTCAAGTGGAAACTCATATCATATCATCAATAGTTCTGTACATACATATATATATATATATATATCACTGTCTTCACCACACCGTGGTGATACAAAAGAATAACTGCCCTCACCGAGGGTATAAAGAACTATACATCTTAGGTGTACACACACCATCCCTTATCAAGGGTACAAAATACAATCAAAACAAAACTGAGCCTTCAAGCTCTATCTCTCCTGCCACCAGCCCAGCAGACATGTCTCCACTAAGGCCTCCTACCCTGAGACTGCTCTCCTCTTCCAGAAGAGTCACCTGTCAAGCTAAATCCCCAAACTGGGTGAGATACACATCTCAGTAAGCTCAGGATCCTTGGAGGAATCTCCTCTACCCTGGCCCACTTTCCATAACACATACATCAGGCAATCACAACAATTGGCCCACTGGCCCTCATAACAATATGAGCAAGTCATCTTGCTCCAAACATGGCGGAGCTACCTCAACGCCTGGCGGATATCATCAACGCCTATCTCAGTGTGAGACCGGAACTCACACCTGTGTCGTCCCATTGGGAGCTATCCCTTACGCATGGACGCACGTATATGGTACCTCCAAGAATAGAAGAAGCTGCCTCAACTTCTATCCCCTTGGTCTGTAGGAATCACTGATTCCCTGGGAGCTACCTCAACCATGAGCAAACCATACTAGGAGGAAACCCCTCTCCTAGGGAGGTCCATATCTATTTACTGGCCAATAGATCTATCACAATCATATCACATAACAAGCACAGATGAACACACATATCATTATGAGGATGCAACAACCAAATGCATGCATCATGAATATGACTAGCACTCCTCCAGAGTGTGGTGTGGCACAAACAAGTGGGATCATCCCCAGGGACCAAGAACTTACCTGGCAAAGCCTCGCTCTGCTGTTCTTTCCCTGCTCTGTGGCACCCGCCACCGACACCCTCAGTGTCAAGCCCTAATCCAGACATATGGATTCATATCAAGCTCAATTCAACAAGCATTCAATCACAGAACATAGCATATCAGAAATCTCCTATCCTAGGGTTCAATCAATCAAGCCTTCACTTAGGCTTCTCACAGACCATACAAGGTCTCTCAAGGCTGAATACCAAGCATCTGAGTCATCCCAGACTCCATGCACAACATCTGCCTGAGCACAAGCTCTCATTAGCCTCATAAGTCAATTATCACTGGAACGGTCTAAACCTCGATTAAGGCACCGTTCAACTAGCCTCTCAGGCTCAACACAATCATAATCAAGGCTCTTGCATGTCCAAAGAACAACAAGTGACTCATTACACAGCCACACATGCATATCACAGAGCCAAGATTCAAAATTCACCAAATCAAAAACTGAAAGCTAATCCTTCATCACTACATGGCTCTAAACAAGATTCTCTACAGGACCCTGGGCTAATTCTAGCCCCAGCTCAAGTGGGTCACTATTCACAGAAAAATCCCAAATCCTAAAATAATCGGAGAAACTCGAGTTTCTTACCTCAGTGGCGACCAAGAAGGCTGAAGGACAGCTCCCTCAAGCTCTAGAGTCCTTTCCAAGCCGCGAGTCTCAGCCAAACTCAAGTCTCTGAGCTTTTCATTGAGAAAAGGATTTTCACTCAAAAAGGGGTTTTTCACGATAATTGATGAAGGATTGAAGCTCTCATGGTGATTCTCATAAGCTTAGTGATCATTGGAAGGTGTTTGGGTCAAGAAAATAGGTCCTAGGAAGCTTGGGCAAGCCTTCAATGGAGGTCTGGGCGTGGGGAAGAAGAAGAAAACTGTTTCCCCTTCAATTTTCGCGTTTTGGCCTTTTATACTGGGCCTGCCCGAGGTCTGGCGCAGATCGCACCACCTCTGGCGCTAACCGCGCCACCATGGCGGTGTATGTGGCGCCACCAGCGCCACTCCCACGCCCCCAGCGCCACCTTCCAGGACCTGTGGCGCCACCCGCGCCACAATGGCGCCATCAGCGCCATCCTCCCTTGGCCCTCTGGCGCTGATCGCGTGGAAAACCAGTGAAATTTGGTTTTCCAGACCACTTCCCGCGCCATCAGCGCCACCCATAGCACTATCCGTGCGGGCTGGGAAACCTATGGCGCCCCTCGCGTGGTTCTGGCGCTCTGGGCGTCAAGTTCCAGTGGGTCTGGCGCTATCCGCATCAACCCTGGCGCTACTCGCGCCACACCCTTCACAGGGTTTTCTGCTGAACAATCCCGGCACTAACCGCGCGGGATATTGCGCCAACCGCGCCACACTTAGGGTTATCACATTCACCCCTCCTTTTTAGGAATTTTGTCCGCAAAATTCAGAAACATACCTGTTAGCCAACTCGAGATACAGCTGCAACAGTTCCTGCTCTCGCTCCCAAGTTGCTTCCTCAGGTGTCATTCCTTCCCATTGTACCTTGACTATGGGAATAGTCTTGCTGTGGATCTGCTTCTCCATTCTATCCAGAATTCTCAGGGGTCATGTAGGACTTGTCAGATTATCTCTAATTTGAACTGTGTCAGGCTCTACCACGTGTGAGGGATCAGCCATATACTTCCTCAACTGAGACACGTGAAACACATCATGTAGCCCTGACAATTGGGGAGGCAAAGCTAGCCTATATGCCACTGGTCCAACCTTCTGAAGGATCTGATATGAACCAATGAACCTAGGACTCAGCTTCCTCACACCTAAAGCTCGTCCTACACCCGTTACTGGAAGCAGCCTCAGAAACACATGATCACCCTCCTCAAACTGCAAGGGTTTGTGCTTCTGATCATAATAGCTCCTCTGTCGACTCTGAGCTTTCATCAGCTTGTCTCTGATCATCCTGATCTGCTCAGAAGTCTCTTGAACCATCTCAGGTCCAAGGAACTGCCTTTCTCCTACCTCTGTCCAACACACTGGAGTCCTGCACCGCCGGCCATAGAAAGCCTCATAAGGTGCCATGCCCAAACTGGCATGAAAACTGTTATTGTAAGAGAACTCCACCAAAGGTAGATATATGTCCCAGCTAGTACCTTGCTCCAAGGCACAAGCTCTCAACCCAGGGTCTGGATGGTCCTCTCTGTCTGACCATCTGTCTGAGGATGGTAAGCTCTGCTAAGTCTTAGCTGGGTCCCAAAAACATCTTGAAGAGCACCCCAAAACCTCGAGGTGAACTTCGGATCTCTGTCACTGATAATACTATCAGGGACGCCATGTAGTCTCACAATCTCCCTGACATACAGCTGGGCCAACTTCTCTGTGGTGTAGTCAGACCTCACAGGCAAGAAATGAGCAGACTTGGTCAGCCTATCCATAATCACCCAGATGGAGTCACATCCACTCTGAGTCCTTGGTAATCCCACCAAGAAATCCATGGAAATGCTGTCCCATTTCCACTTAGGGATCTGTAAAGGCTGAAGCAGACCAGATGGTCTCTGATGCTCAATCTTTACCTTTTGACACACCAAACACTTTGTCACATGTTCAGCTATGTCCCTCTTCATCCCTGGCCACCAAAACTTCCTCTTCAGGTCATGATACATCTTAGTGGCTCCTGGATGAATGCTAAACTGGCCCTTATGTGCCTCAGATAAAACGACATCTCTCAACTCGCCCTCAGGCACCACAATACGACCTTGGTACCTCACCATGTCGTGATCCTCTCAGGAGACATCCTACTGGCCAATCAGGGCCCTCACAGCCTCATCCTGCTGTTGAGTTTCTCGAATTCTCCTGATCAGCTCATTATCCACTTTGGTCCTGCTCAACTCAAGACCACGAGCACCTTCTGTCACTGTCAGGTGCATGTCTCTGAATTGCTCTATCAGCTTGCAATCAGAGATCATCAAACATGCAACAGTCACATTTTTCCTGCTTAAGGCATCAGCAACCACATTTGCCTTACCTGGATGGTATCTCAGCTCGAAGTCATAGTCCTTCAGGAATTCCATCCAACGCCTCTGTCTTATATTCAGCTCTTTCTGATCAAAGAGGTATCTGAGACTCTTGTGGTCGCTGAACACTAACAACTTGGCACCATACAAATAGTGTCTCCATATCTTCAGAGCAAACACCACAGCTGCCAACTCCAAGTCATGAGTAGGATAAAACTCTTAATGAGGTTTCAGTTGCCTGGAAGCATAGGCAACCACCTTCTGACCCTGCATCAACACAAATCCAAGTCCCCTCTTAGACGCATCACAAAACACCTCGAACGTTCCTTCAGGATAAGGAAAAGTCAACACTGGAGCTGTGGTCAACCGCTCTTTCAGCTCCTGAAAACACTGCTCGCACTCATGGGTCCAAACAAAGGAAACCCCCTTCCGTGTGAGTCGAGTCAGAGGTATCACCAACTGAGAAAACCCATGAATAAACCACCTGTAATAGCCAGCTAATCCCAGGAAACTACAGATCTCAGATACGTCCTTGGGTCTCTCCCAAGTCATCACCGCCTCTATCTTGCTGGGATCTACTGATACACCAGCTGCTGAGATCACATGGCCAAGGAACTTTACCTCTGATAACCTGAATTCACACTTGGCCAACTTAGCATACAACTGCATATCCCTCAAAATCTGAAGGACCGTCCTGAGATGCTCGGCATGCTCTATCTTCGTCCTGGAGTAGATCAGAATGTCATCGATGAACACCACCACAAACTGATCCAAGAAAGGTCTGAATACCCTGTTCATATAATCCATGAACACTGCTGGGGCATTCGTCAAACCAAACGGAATGACCTGATACTCAAAGTGACCATACCTAGACCGGAAGGCTGTCTTAGGTATGTCTGTTGGCTTGATCCGAATCTGATGATATCCGGATCTCAGGTTTATCTTGGCGAACACTCTGGCTCCTCTCAACTGATCTAACAGATCATCAATACGAGGCAGATGATACTTGTTCTTCACAGTAACCTTGTTCAACTGCCTGTAGTCTACACATAGCCTCATGCTGCCGTCCTTCTTCTTCACAAAGATCACCGGTGCTCCCTAAGGCGAGACACTCGGTCTGATGAACTGTTTGGACAGTAGGTCCTCCAACTGCACCTTCAGCTCCCTCAACTCCAGAGGAGCCATACGATAAGGTGCCACAGAAATCGGTCCCACACCAGGAACCAGATCTATTGAGAACTCTATTTCCCTCTCTGGTGATAGCTGAGTTATCTCCTCAGGAAACACATCCATGAACTCGTTCACCACAGGGATCTGAGACAAATCAACACTGGACTTATCTTCTGTCACACCCAAGAAGATATAGCCCTGAGCTCCTTCCATAATTGCCTTGCGAGCCTGCAAGACTGACAGGAAAGCGCTGGAACTCGAACCTTCCCCGTCAGAAGGCACAACTACCCTCTTCTGACAACAGTCTAGCATCACGCCATACATGGCCATCCAGTCCATACCCAAAATCATCTCCAGGGTAGGCATAGCTAGACAAAACAAATCTATCACATAGGGTCTGCCCTCATACACAAACTGCACGTCCTTGCAACACGTGCTCACCTGACATCTTTCTCTAGATGCAGTGGTAACCTCCATCGGAGGAGCAAAACTAAGCTTAGGCAATCTGAGCCTATCAACAACCACATCCTGTACGAAGGAATGTGTAGCTCAAGAATCAAACAACACTCTAACATCACAATCATTGATCAGAACTGTACCTCTGATCAGGTCTGGAGCTCTGGCTGCCGCTCTGGCATCTACAGTATACACCTGGCCTGCTGTGGGTGCTGTCATCTCCACTGGAGCAGCCTGTGCCCGACTCTCCGTCTGAGGGCATTCTCTAGATATGTAGCCTAGCTTGCCACATTGGAAACAAATGATCTGGCCTGAGGAACATACTCTCATATGCTCCTTCCCACAAGCCGGACACATGGGAACTGGTCTCTTCTGGCCTGAACCCCTCTTGAATCTGTTAGAGGGAACAGAGACTCTCAGCTCTTAGCACTTCCCCTTTCCGGATGGGCCAGAACCACTGGGCCTTCTTCCCTCCTGTCTGACTGAGGGAGTAGGCTGTCTGCCTCTCTGTCTCCGCAGGATATCCTCAACTTGGTGACTCTGTCTCACCAAGGTATCCATATCTCGTGACCCACTGCCGGCCACCAGCACCTGAATATCATCCCTAAGTCCCCTCAGGAACTTAGCTGCTAGAATCTCAGCTTCAGGCAAAGGTCTCCTGAAGTGTGCATATTGGGCCAGCTCATTAAACTGGGCCAGATACTCGTCCACTGTCATGGTCCCCTGGACGAGTCCATCAAACTCTGCCTGCTTCTGCTCCCGGGCATCCCTGGGAAAATACCTGTCCAGGAAACAGGCCTCAAATAACTGCCAGGTAATCATCTCTCCCCGGCCTCTCAGAAGCTGAGTTGTGGTCTTCCACCACTCATGGGCATCACCCTGAAGCATATAGGTTGCATACAGCAACCTCTGGTGATCGGGGCACTCCATCACCTCGAAGATCTTCTCTAAGGCTTGCAGCCACCTCGCTGCAGCAACTGGATCATAGCCCCCTAAGAACACTGGAGGGTCATGCTTACGGAAGGTAATCAACATTTTCCCTCTGGCTGCTGGGTCACTCTTAGCCTCAACTTGGGACATCTGGTCCCCTCGCAGGTGGCTCCCACCAACCTGTCGGCAGCTACCCTCACCATCATGGGTAGGAGGTGTGGAGGATACTCTGTCATCCCTCCTGAGGTTCTTCACCTCCTCTAGCAAATCATGATTAGCCTTCATCAAGGCCTCATTAACCTCTCGGGTTGCAGCCATCTCCCGCTGCATCTCCCCCTGAGTCTGTCTGTTAGCTGCCATCTCTTGCTGCATATATGCCTGAATCTGTCTATTAGCAGCTAACTCTTGCTGCATAGCGGCTAGTGCAGCCGCAACTGGATCAGACTGGGCACTGGTAGCCCCACTGCTGCTTTTAGGTCTCACCATGGCACTACACATGTACATCACACAGTGAGTTGATCAGGCCCACAGTTAATGTACCCCCATGCAATGCTCATATCAAAACAATCACAACCAAACACCCATTAATTCCATACATAATGTTCTCATCAAGAAACCGCTCTGATACCATTAAATGTAACACCCCGTAGGCCTCCGGTGTATTATCATTAATAATACCAGAATTGTAACGACCTAAATATTTACTTATTTTTATTTTTACTTAAGGGTAATCTTTAAGAAATGTATAATAGTAAAATTTTTAAAACGTAAAATTTGCAAAAGATTTGTTACTCATATACATAGCCAATGTCTCGAATACAAAAGTTTATATAATACAAGTACACTACTTTTCTCAAAAATCCAGCGTAATTCATAACTTCT
>PYAF01005485.1:29513-45335 GCA_007407185.1 Glycine tomentella
ATTTCTATTATGTTTTCATGATTATGAATGCATTTAGGATTGAAAGTGAATTAGGATTATGGATTCATGTCTTAATTTCAAATGATAATCACAAGATTAATTGAATGATATTTCAGTTAGGGTTGTGGTTTCAATCAATTTAGGAGTAGAATCGATTGAATTGCTTCTATTGAGATTGAATGAATGTTCATGTTAGAATTAATTTATGGGAATGGTGATGATTCAAATAGCTTGGGTTGGTGAATTGGATTGATGCTTTCTAATCTGTTTTACTTTACTCCTTGATAATCTTGTTAATTTTTGCATTGTTCTTTAATTTTAGTTTGTGTTCTTGCATGTTTTACTTTACGCATACCAACTGTTCGACAAAAATCCCCCTTACTGTTACCATTAAATTGAAGGTAGAAGCATATTGATTGTGTCTTTGAGTCGACCTAGGTTAGCTCTGTGCTACAGAATTAGCTTAGTAAAATTGTTTTTGATGCTTCTTGACAAAGCATTATCAGTGACCCCCACGGACCGTCGTTGCTTGCCACAAGACCACCGCACGGAGAGGAATACCTTAATTAGAGAACGAAGCCTCCAATCCTCCTTTCTTAGTTTCCTTTGTCTTCTTCTAACTAGTTTAATTCTCTCTTGATGTATCTTGTGACTTGGGTAATGTTATTGGTTGTTTCAATACTTCCTTTGAAAACCCTTTGAAAATGAGATGTTGTAAAAATTCTTCATAGGGTTAAGAAGATCACATCCAATCCTTAGAGAAGCTAGCTACTCATAGTGGAGAGAACCTCTTCAAAGAAAGAATTGCGGAAAGGCCCCATCACCGCTTCTCTCTGGCAGAGTCTTCACACTAATCCTCACTTCTCTCACTTTCCTAACCTACCTAATACTATTATTTAAGTTCCTAAATTAAAGAACAAGCTTTAGGAAGCAAAAGAAATGAAAATTGGATGCCTAATGATGCAAATTCATTGGCTATTTATAGAATCCATCTCTTGTCTGCTTTACTCGCCCAGGCGACCATTTTCTTCATGTTTTGCTCGCGGGCGAGCTTGTCTCTATCTCTTTTGAACTTGTGCTTGCCTGGGCAACCATTTTAGCCTGTGGGACCTCGCCTGGGCGAGTTAAAGCCTTCAACATGATGTAATCTTTGGGCTTTGATGGATTTTTGGCCTGGATTGCTTGTTACACCTCCCATGTTTGCTATGTAAGCCCTCCTTGCTTGCTTTGCTTATTTGGAAGCCTCGAAAATCCATGGAATCTATCAAAATACAAAGCATGATTGGATTAATCTTCCAAAATATGAACAACAAATACAAGCACTAGGTGCTATTTAACTAGGTTTAGGGCAAGTTTATAGATAAATTTATTGAAATCAAAAGATAATTGCCAGCATTTGAAACATGATTTTAACTGAAATATGGCACTTATCACTCCCCCCAACCTAGAATCTTGCTTGTCCTCAAGCAAAGTAAATAACACTATATTTAATAGGAACATAGAGGATGAACATGCTTTGTAAAGAATCAATTTTTCAGAGTGATCAGAACATATTTTCAAATAGTTAACCTTTGAGAATTTAAACAAAAGATGAAATTCACAAAACGAAATGAGATTAAGATCAATTCACATTTCATTTCCAAAGAACATCAGAGAAAAAATTTGATTGATTCAAACAGAGGAAAACCTCTCAAAATGTGTTTAAATCTCTCACAAGTAAGTGTTTATTCCTTGTTCCAACACTGATGTCATAGATTAATTTTGCAGTTCATTTCCCATCAAATCAAAGTACATAATTAACAAGGATCATTAGGGCTTTTCTAGCTAGGCTTTTGGCTAGAAAAGAAATCTTGGTTTTTCTGGATATTCAAAAAGACCTTTGGAATAGGGGAGCATATATAGATAAAACATTAAGATCATTACCTCCTATTTCTTCCTTTTTCTTTCAAGATTCCCACTTTATCAATTCTTTCACCCAACACTTTGTATAATTAAAACACAAGACTTTGTTTTTTTTTTCTTTCTTTTCTTTTTACTTAAACACATCAATAACATATAGCCACTTTAAAATCCTTTTTCATACCATGAATTACCCAAAAGAAGTTTCCATCACAAATTATTCCCTTTTGCTCTCCTAACCTTAGGTAAGGTATGGAATTTCTATCCTAGGTTAGGGTTTCAAAAAAATATGAATTGTTTGGCTCAAAAGGGCTTGCAAATGATAAATCATTATGTATATTGGGATAGCTTTTTGGCTAGTGGCTTAAAAAGATGTTCAAAAAGAAAAGAAGGCCTAAATCTTATCCATCAATCATATGTTATGACAATTAGAAATTCATGCAAAATCAACTATAATTCATATTAGTGAGGACACTCAATATAATTTCTGTGGATGCACACACTCACTTGGGCTTTAAGGTCTGTTTTCATGTTCAAATCAAATCAATGCTTCGAAATATGTTCTTTATCAATTCCATGTAAAAAGACTTGCCTTCATTTGGTATCTGGAAACCCATTCATTTGTTTTTCATTCTCAAAGTTTCCAAAAATCATTTTGTTGTGTTCTGATCCAATATAAAAATAAATTTAAAAAATATGTTGATTCTTTTCAAAACATGTATATCAGTTAAGTCCCAAAAAGAAAGAAACTCTGTGTACACAATCAGAGTGCATCATACCAAAAAGAATTATAAGCACACAAATAATTTAAGCAAATATCAAACATGATAAAGAAACAAAATACTAAATCTTAAACTACAAACCGGTAAAGAAATATAAAACAATGTCACTGATTTTTGAAGATCGTGGCTGAGGAGTTCAGTGTCCTTCATTCAGATAATCAACAGGATCTGCCACGTTCTTCATCCTTACCTGCTTTGCGTTCTCCTAGCAAAATGGACCTATATCCAAGTTCTAACAAAATAGATGATACTTTAAAAAAGATAAGACATAAACTTCAAAAAGTAAAGTTCAGACATAAATTAAATAACATAAATAAAGACAAAAATTAAAAACACTAGGTTGCCTCCCAGGAGCGCTTCTTTAACGTTGTATTAGCTGGACACCTTTGTTATGGTTTCGACTCCCAACAATTGGACAATATGGATAAGCCATTGGCTTTTGTATTTTCCTCCAATATTCTTACCAGTTTCTTTTCTTTTGGACTTGTATTGCTGATAACTGGTTTCTTTAAATTCCCAGCAAGGAAAGCATTGTTAGCATATGGAGGTACTGCATTTACCTTTATCTATGATTCTTGATTTTTCACTTCCTTTGACAATTCCTCAAAGATAAACTGTTGATAAGGAATTTTCTTGAAAGCATCTGATTGTTGGAGATATTCTAAACTATCTTCTTCTTCTTCAAATTTACTCATCTCCTCCAATGCTTCGGCTAATGTTTTCTCTGGATAATCTTTTCCTTGAACCAACTTCTTGGAGTCAGAATTTCCTCCATTCAAGACATCCACTCTAAAACATCCTCTTGGTTCTTTTGGATTATCATGTGTTTTTGCTGAAGACGGTCCACTTCTGTTTTCAGACACTTGTTTTGTAAGTTGTCCAACCTGAACTTCAAGATTTTTGATGGAAGCTTCAGTGTTCTTTTGATTTGAAATGGTCATCTGCATAAACTGAGTTAGAGTATCTTCCATTTTTGATATTCTATCAAGATGACCTTCTTCTTGTTGTTGTAGTGGAACCCTATTTGAAGAACCTACATAAGAGTTGTTAGAGGGACCTGCAAAAGAAGAGTTAGTGGGACCATAATATGCATTTTCATAGTTCTGCTTCCAGCCATAAGAACTTGGACCATCTCTGTAGCCTTGGTAATGTCCTTGGAAGTTCTGTTGAGGTCTAGTATGATTTTGCATATAATAAGCCTCCTCTTCTTGTTGGCAATCACGAGATACTTGTTCAATTTGTTGAGGAAGTTGGCCTATTTGTTTTGTCAAGACCTCTATTTGTTGAGTCAAGAGCTTATTTTGAACTAGAATTGCATTTTGAGTATCCAATTCCATTATACCTTTTCTTTGCATTGGAGATCTATCATGGTGAGATTGATAATCATTGGCTGCTATGGAGTCAATGATTACAATTGCTTGTAAAGAATATGAATATCTCACACTTAACCAAGAGGGGGGGGTGAATTCATTAAACCTTGGTAAATTAAAAATTTCTTTAATCAAAATCAGAGTTCCTAGGATCTTTATCACTTTTCAAAACCAAGAAACCTTATTCAATCAAGTAGCTCAGCCTCAAGGAATTCAATGGATCAAAATTGACTTTGTTGGTCAAGCAATTTAATCAAGAACACAATGAATATAATGAATTAAGGGATAGAGAAGCAAGACACAATCAGATTTATACTGGTTCACTTCAACACTAGAAGCTACATCCAGTTTTCTTACAACCAACACTAGGTTAGAGTTCCACTATTATAATTTTCAGTTCTTACAATCAATTACAATGTCTCACTTTATCAACCCTAGATAAAGTACAGAAATCTAAAACTCTATTAGATTCTAAGAGACAAGAACCTGAGAACACTACTCAGTTCTTTCACCTAGAGAACTCCTTCTCTAGTTTCAAGCAAGAACCCAATTACAATAGCCAAATTACAAAGAAAATCCAAAACAAAAATTACAATCAGATTAAGGAGAGAAAAAACCTGATGATCCAATGTATGCAATGCAAAATTATGTTACCAGATCAGGTTCAATGAATATAAATCAAATAGCACAGCTTTCCTTAATCTTGAAATGGTTTTCAAGCTCCAAGAATGAGTCAAACACACATGATCAAAGCACAATGGAGCAAGACACAATTAAAACCCCTTAAAATCACTTTAGAATGCTCACCAGTCTTTTTAAGCTCAGTATATGCGTATGGGTAATGTTCCACAAAGTTAGAAATCAAGTTGAGCATCAATCCTATTTATAACAGCTTTTTGTAACTGCTTGTAATCAATTAAACGCGCCCAATAATAGATTATTTCACACATGTAATCGATTAAATCAAGAATGTAATCGATTAAACTGTTCATAAGCATTTATGGGTTTTGCAAAACAGGTCAAATAATTGATTATTCTGTCCTATAATCGATTAAGACAGGAGACTTCAAAATATCAAAATGTACTATGTAATCGGTTACGAACTTTGGTAATCGATTAAAGCAAGAGCCTGTAGCCTTCTAAATACACTGTATAATCGATTATGAAATGTGGTAATCGATTATCTAATACAAACTTATAATTTTCAAACACATAGTGTAATCGATTACTAGAAATGGTAATCGATTAAAGCAAGGAGATGGCTTTTTCAAAATAAGCCTCTGTAATTGATTACGATACATTGGTAATCAATTATCCCAACACGATTTTTAAAATACATATAACTATGTAATCGATTACAATGAAGTGGTAATCGATTATATTCAATCACAAGGTAGTTTATATGAAAACAAAGGTCAAATAATCGATTATCCCGATAGGTAATTGATTACAATGTTCATGAAAGCTTTTCCAAGTTAGACTAAGAACTAAATAATTGATTAGATGAAGTATGTAATTGATTAAACCAGGAGGAAATGTATTTTTCCAAAAACCTTTTCAAACATCTTTAAAACTTAACCATTTTATGAATGCCTTGTTTAAATCTTATGAAAATCAATTAGTTTATTCATGAATGAATGTATGCAATGCACTTGGATCACTAGATTGCTTTTCTCTTACACATTTCTCACAATCTTTAACTTCAAGGCATCCATTTGCATGTTGAAAGCTCAAAACCAATACTTGATCAATTTCCTTTACAATCTTCATGTTGCTCCCCCTGTATCCAACATTGCTTCCTCCAGGCTCTTTGACATCATGGTACCTCCAGTTGGGGCATCAAGAATCATCTTTGTTTGAGGTCTCAAACCATTGTAAAAAATATGTAACTGTGCAATATTATCAAAGTTATGGTTTGGACATCTACGCAGTAAAGATTTGAATCTCTCCCATGTTTCACAGCAAGGTTCATTAAACCCTTAGGAAAAGGTAGCAATTGCTGACTTTGCATTTATGAATCTAGATGAGGAAAGAATCTGGCAATAAATTTTTCCTCTACTTCTTCCCAAGTGCTAAGACTTTTGTTAGGTTGGGATTGAAGCCATACCTTTGCCTTACCTGTTAAGGAGCACGGAAAAGCTCTGAGATAGACAACTTTAGCATATGCATCAGAGGCTCCCATGGTACTATACAGTTCCATGAAGGTAGACAAATAAGTGTATGGATCTTCATGATCTAATCCGGCAAAAGGATGTGATCCAATTAGACTGAGCAATGTGGCTTCAATTCCACAACTTTTTTACTGAAAGGATGAATGACTATGCTGTTGTAATGCTTTGGTCCTTGTTGATACGCATAGTCACCCAGAGTCCTCCTTTGTGGTCTATTTTCCTTTCTCCCTCTATTAGCCATATTTAGAGATGGATTTACTAGTGAAGGAGAATAAAAATAGAACAAGATTCACTCGGTAGCTTTTTGGCTATTTGTTATGTTTTTCCTTTGGTAATTTCTAAATATCGATGTAGCTGCAAGAAATTTACCTCAAAAAAGGAAAAAGAACAAACTTGCAATAATTTGTAAGTACCAAGGTTAGGGAAAGTAAATAAAATAAAACACAAGATAATGTATACAAAATAACAAAAGCAAAGAAAAAGTCCTATTCAACTGAGAGATTTGAAAGAACTGAGCGAGCGACTCAAGTCCCCGACAACGACGCCAGAAACTTGTTAAGACTTTTAGCATGCGCACCGATTTTTCGTTGTTAGTTACAAAATTTATAAGATCGTCTCCACAGGGACTTGAGCTTACTCAGTTAATCCAAATAGAATTAAACAGTTCAATAGTTATGTACAAGTAGGTTGAGTGGAATTTCATTTAGTTGTGAAAGTAATGTAAAATTACTAAACTTTAGTAAATGAAATATATATATGAGAAAGTGGGATTGGATTTCATCATTCTTATCCTTTTATATCCAATTAATAGTACGATGCATAAATCATCGTCTATCCTTATTGATGCACACAATATTTCACCCCGAATCGATCCCTCGCATTTGAGAATCCTAAAGATATCTACCGAATATCGATCCCTCGCATATGAAATAAATACCCCAGCATTATAATCATAATCGCGTGCTTTATGCAATCAAAAAGTTATGCCCTATTCCTAGCAACGTAACGTAATGAGTAACATCATTCAGTTAAAACCCTAAAATTATTTTCCAGTCTCACTTAGGATTAAGTTCATGAACTAGTGATCAAGTAGAATCAAGCATTAAGCACAGAATGAAATTACCAACAAAGAACAGAAAAAATTTATTCATAAATAAATATTAAAAGAGATGCATAGGGTTAATAAGATTACATGCAATCCTTAGAGAAGTTAGCTACTCATAGTGGAGAGAACCTTTTCAAGGAAAGAATTGCTGAAGGGCCCCATCACCGCTTCTCTCCGGCAGAGTCTCCACACTAATCCTCATTTCTCTCACTTTCCTAACCTACCTAATACTTTTATTTAAGTTTCTAAATTAAAGAACAAGCTTTAGGAAGCAAAAGAACTAAAAATTGGATGCCTAATGATGCAAATTTGTTGGCTATTTATAGAATCCATCTCCTGCCTGCTTTACTCTCCTAGGTCCCCTTTCATGTTTTGCTCGCCTAGGCGAGCTTATCTCTATCTCTTTGGAACTTGTGCTTGCCTGGGCAACCATTTTAGCCTGCGGGAGCTCGCCTGGGCGAGTTAAAGCCTTCAACATGAAGTAATCTTTGGGCTTTGATGGATTTGGGGCCTGGATTGCTTGTTACACCTCCCATGTTTGCTTTGTAAGCCCTCCTTGCTTGCTTTTCTTATTCGAAAGCCTCAGAAATCCACGGAATCTATCAAAATACAAAGCATGATTGGATTTATCTTCCAAAATATGAAAAACAACTTTTATACAAGCACTAGGTGCTATTTAACTAGGTTTAGGGCAAGATTATAGATAAATTTATTGAAATAAAAAAAATAAGTGTCAGCATTTGAAACATGATTTTAATTGAAATATGACACTTATTAATATACATCATCTCATTTCATTCACAATCCATATTGCCATGAGACTGGTATTTTAGGAAAATTCTAAATTAAAGAGGAGGATTACAGTATAGAAAACAAACTCCCATGTCCATTTAAAACTTTAGTAAAGAATTAAATAGAAGAACACATTATAAAATTTTGGACAGAGTCCCCTCTGTAATTAAGACTTTTCCCAAAAATCCAATCATTTACAACAACATCATTCATAGTTTATCCATCAACAAGCAAATTCATCGCATCCCATTAGTTAAAAACATCATTTGCCTTGAAAATAAGCACACACAAGAACAAACACACATTACTGATAAATACACTGCATCCCATTAGTTAAAAACTTAGTTTTTCTTGAAAAACCAACATATAGAAGGGATAGACAGTTATCTTCATAGTTGGACTCCCTAGCCCCAACTATGGTATCAAAACTATAACCAAATAATAAACTCCCTTACCTATCTATATCCCTATGTTAGCTCCTTGAAACGTCATTTTGGGATCTCTCAAGTTCACGTGCTTTGGCCCAGACGCGAAGCTCTATATACCAAATTGAAGATAATTTAGTATAGATTTCATAAACAAGGCTAACATTAGCATTCGGGGTCAAATACCCACTCAAATTTAAAAAGAGGCTAAAATGGTGTTTTGGGAGTCCACATCAAAAGACATCATTTTGAAATTCTGATCACACCAAGGTGACCAAGGTTCAACAAGGATCACAAAAATGACATCCTTTTCATAAAAAGGAGACTTTTACAACATCTCATTTTCAAAGGGTTTTCATAGGAAGTATTGAAACAATGAATTTGCATCATTAGGCATCCAATTTTCATTTCTTTTGCTTCCTAAAGCTTGTTCTTTAATTTAGGAACTTAAATAATAGTATTAGGTAGGTTAGGAAAGTGAGAGAAGTGAGGATTAGTATGGAGACTTTGCCGGAGAGAAGCGGTGATGGGGCCCTTCAGCAATTCTTTCCTTGAAGAGGTTCTCTCCACTATGAGTAGCTAGCATCTCTAAGGATTGGATGTAATCTTCTTAACCCTATGCATCTCTTTTAATATTTATTTATGCATAAATCGTTTCTATTCCTTGTTGGTAATTTCATTCTGTGCTTAATGCTTGATTTTACTTGATCACTAGTTTCATGAACTTAATCCTAAGTGAGACCGGAAAGTAATCTTAGGGTTTTAACTTAATGATGTTACTCATTACGTTACGTTGCTAGGAATAGGGCATAACATTATGATTGCATAAAGCACGCGATTATGATTATAATGCTGGGGTATTTACTTCATATGCAAGGGATCGATATTCGGTAGGTATCCTTAGGATTCTCGAATGCAAGGGATCGATTCGGGGTGAAATATTGTGTGCACCAATAAGGATAGACAATGATTTATGCATGGTAATATTTATCGGATATAAAAGGATACGAATGATAAAATCCAATCCCACTTTCTCATAGATATATTTCATTTACTAAAGTTTAGTAATTTTACATTACTTTCACAACTAAATGAAATTCTGCTCAACCTACTTGTACATAACTATTGAACTGTTTAATTCTATTTGGATTAACTGAGTAAGCTCAAGTCCATGTGGAGACGATCTTATAAATTTTGTAACTTAAAATGAGAAATCGGTGCGCATGCCAAAAGTCTTAACATATATGTGGTTTGTGATGTTTAAATGTGGTAACAGTGACGTCGCTTCATGTCGAAAATGAGATGAAATTGATGTTCATGATGATAATGAGATGAGTTTAAAATGTATGATGATGATTGAATGAGATAATGATGATGTAATTGATGATGTATAAATGAAATAATGTTGATGTGGTTGATGATGTTGAAAAGAAATGACTTTGATACTGTAACACCCCGTAGGCCTCCAACGTGTTATCATTAATCGTATCAAATTAGCATTTAAAAAAAAAACATAATTTATACAATTCAGCGGAAGCACAGTATCATTTTTCTTGATTCATTATGTATGGAATCACAATAATAATCGATAATACACAAACAATAAACATCTATCACGCCCCTGTTGATCCAGTTTCTCATATCATACATCATAACGACAGATAACTACAAGACTTGGGCAGATTATCACATGTACAATGTCACAGCCAATGCATGCATCATGAATCATGACCAACACTCCCCACGAGTGTGGTGTGCAACCAAAACGGGAATTCATCCCCAGGGACACTGAACTTACCTTGTAAGGTATCACTCTGCAGTTCCTTTCCAGGTCTGTGGCTCCCGCCACCAACAGTCTCACAATCAAGGCCTAATCAAGGCACATACAAATCCCATATCAAAATAAGCCCTCAGGCATACAATTCACATAACATTTATATCAGAATTCCCCTATCCTAGGGTTCAGTTAAGCTCAGCCTACACTAGGCTGCTCTCAGACCACTCATGGTCCCTAAAGGCTGAATACAAGCCATCTGAGTCATCCCAGACTCAACACAAACACAAGGCATAGCATCATCCCTCATCAGCCTCATGATACAAAATCACTGGAATGGCCTGAATCTTAACTAAGGCACCATTCCACTAACCTCTCAGGCTCAACACAAGCATAATCAAGGCTCTGGCATGGCTTCAAAACCAAGAATGACTTATCACACAAGACACACCTACAAGCCACAGAGCCAAAATTCAAAGTCATCTAAATCAAAAACTGAAAGCTAATCCTTCATCTATACCTCGCTCTAAACAAGTTTCTCCACAGGACCCTGGGCTAATTCTAGCCCTAGCTCATATGGGTCACTATTCACAGGAACCCCCAAAACTCAAAATCAATCGGAGAAACTTGAGTTTCTTACCTCAGTGGTGACTTGAAAGACCTCAGGACAGCTTCCTCGAGCTTTGGTGTCCTTTATACGCCGTGGGTCCTCGCCAATCTCAAGTTCTCTGAGTGTTTCCTCTGAGAAATCACTCCTCACTCAAAGGGGTTTTTCAAGAGCAGAAATTGAAGGATTCAAGCTTCCATAAGTTCCTCTCACACCCAAAGGTCTAAGGGAGGTGTTTAGGCTCTCATATAAGGTCCTAAAAATCTTGGAGCAAGCTCTAATGGAGGTCTGGACGAAGGAGGAAGAAGAAAGGAAGAAAATACCAAGGTTTCCAAGCTTTTGGGCCTTTTATAGGCCTCTGACGTGACTCCCATGCTGGCAGCGTGGGCTGGCAGAAGAAAACCAATTTCTGGAGCACTTCCCACGCTCCTGGCGTGGCATTCCAGTGTAAATCAACTTTCTAGAGCACTTCCCATGCTACTGGCGTGGCTCCCACGCTCCTGGCGTGGCTCACAGCAAAACCCAAAAAAAATAAGCTTTAAACCATGGTTATTATAGATACTATGATGATGATATTGAGATGATGGGATGTTGATGTTGATAATGACATTGATGAGAGATAATGTTGAGGTGAACAATGTCATTGTGGGATATATATATATATATATATATATATTGATATCCATGGGGGGTGCATGGTGGGTTACCCTTGCGAAGAAGGATTTGTTCCTAGCCGGGTCATGCATTGATGATGCCCATGTTTCATACTTCATTTGCATGGATGGAAATAGAATGAAGGCACGTGCGTACTTGTTGGTTTCAGTGGGCTGAGAACGTAGGTACTAAGGGGTCATCAGGTTTGGAATTCCCTAGCGATGTTGATTGATCACCGGGTGGGGGAATGGCCAGTGCACAACAGGTGGCCCTGATAGGCATTGAATCATTTTTCCCGTGAGAGGCTATTTCTGGGATATAGTACCACATTGCATGCTGATAGATGAGGCAGGTGCATGCATCATTCTATGTATGATTGTTTGAGTTGTGAAATGTATTGGATGATTGGTTTGTTGAGTGTGTATTGGAATCATGGATTTTTGTTATGATTGTGGTGAGTAATGTTGTTTCCTTCCCATTTGCTGCTATCTGATGTTTGTTGGTTTTATATAATAAACTCACCCCTGAATTTATTGTACCATGTGGTTGGTACCTGTGGTGATCACGAACTTTCGTTCGTGAGAGCAGATGAGCAGCAATAGGTGACCTTGGAGAGAGATCTTCTTTTTGTTGGAGCCGCCAAGCCGACGTGATGTTGTTGGAACTCTTTTTGGAAAGAGTTGTGTTCTGTTATTAAATCTTTCATAGTTAGTCCCTTAATCCTTTTTGTAGACATGTATATGTTGAATTGTAATTACATGTAAAACTAAATTAAGTTCTAAACATGTGAATGATGAGTACTGATATAGTATATGTATACATATGTATTCAATTGTTGTAGTTGTATCGTGTGTATGATGATTGTATTATTGCGAAAAACTTACTACCATTTTCATAATCAGATCAATGGAGTTTTCATTAAAATTTGAAATTTACACGACAAGAGTTTGTGATGCCATAGCGACGAGGCGGGTCATTACAACAACAATTTTCTGTAAATAGTTGTCGGGTGTTTCAACTAGAAAAAAATACACTACTACGAATCACAAAGTAATTTTTCATAGGCTTCCTGTTGAGAGAAAAGATTTCAAGTGCTAAACTCTGTTAAGTCCCACAAGTCCTCAATCTTCAAAGATTTCAAAGGAGGGTTTCTTCTTGGACAAGCTTTCAAAAGAAGTTGTGAAAAGAAAGTTCTGAAGTATCTTCTTCCACCATTTAATTCAAATCTGGTAAATCATTTGCATACATCATTATTGGATCATCAGGTGGCTTCTTTCATTACACTTTGTTGTAAATTCTTTTGAGTTTCTTTTTGTGTATTAATATCAATAGTTTTCTCAAGGCTTTTCTAGGATAGGTGTTCCTAGAGGATAGGTGTTCTCTATTTCTTGATCACAAAGATTCTAAGTGTGTTAGAAGTCTCGTTCTTAATCTAGGTGTGATTAAGAGTGGTTGTGTAAAAAGCTTGTAAGAACAATTTGTTATTAATGGAACTCTAACCATGAATTTCATTCAATAATTTACCATGAGCATGCCGTTCATAAATCAAGTCATCGCATTAGATGAATGTACTTCAAATGAAAACGACATTTTGTGAAATAAATAGTAAAGATCTGTTTTAATCTCGCATTAGTTATGTTAAGTTTGTTAAGTAAAATGAAGTTTTTAATTGTTTGGTTAAAAAAAGTGTTATTTTTTTTCTAAAATTTTCATATATGACTTCATTATACTTATGAGACTTTATATCAATTATTTAAATTGGGATTTTTTTGCAAGTAAAAAGAGTTTATATGTGTGTATATACGTTGCCCTGATTTAGGGTGTTACATTCGATGTTAGAACCTTATAGAATCAAATTGTTTGGAATGATGCATAAGGCATCCTCCTTTGGATATAATGGCAACGAAAACAAAGACCACAGAGACACCATTCAGTATGCATCCAGTCAAGACATTCCATTTTGATGATTCTTGTGTGTGTGTGTGCGCTTTGTGAAAGATGCACAAATGATGGATTCATAGAAAGGATGAAGACTCTCCCCATCATCTTCAATGGTATTGTGTATGACCTCATGAAGATGGATGAAAGGGATTTCAAGGATCACTTGATGCAAATCCGTGAAGCGTAAAAGCCAAAAAAGAGACGTATGGGAGAAAGCATATCAAACTGAGACTGAGGCTAGGAAATTGCAAAAGAAGTTGGAGAGGCAGAAGCTGAAAATGAAGCAAAGGCAAACCAACAAGCTTTGGATGATGATGTCAAAGTTACTAAGGTCTTTATTGATCTCACTATCTCTGTTGCTCTACAAGAGAATGATGTACAAGCAACATTCGCTGCAAAATCCACTGTTGCTAAGGCTTATGATATCATCCATGTAACACCCTGAAAATTACAACTATGTGTACAATTAGCCCTTCTTGAGTAATTGTCTATGTTTGATTTTGATTGTGGACTATGATTTAATTAATAATCACAATATTAGATTATATAATCATTTGACTGTGATTTGATTAGACATCACAATGCTAATTTAGTTATCCTTTTGTGAGTGGGGAGTGTTTACTTAAGAATTAGGTTCCCTATGATTAATTGTTGATAAGTGTTGCCCGCAGATTTTCTACGGGGGATATTTTGTTGTGCTTAAATCTTTTTCAGAAAATAATTAATAATTGATTGTTGAAATTTATTTAATGTCTCAAGTATTGAGTTTTTTAAAAAAATTATTTGATTGGATTTAATTCTTAAAATTAGTAGAAAAATATTTTTGGTCACCAGAAAAATACATTTCCGCAGTACAGGGTTACACATGTAAATTAACTACACAGTGTAAACCCTATTTTTCCGCAATCATTACAAATCTCCACTCACCAATAAGGGGGAACGGCTGACCATGCATGCCAACACTCTACCCCAATCACCTCTTTGTACACTCAAACACTCAATCCTTCCCCATAGACTTAAACGCCACTCACTTCAATTTCTTTTCAAATCAAGCTTAAGTGCACCAGTGAGAGAGATATCTTTTGTCACCTACTTCAACTAACCAAGAAGCAAACCAAAAACCTCTCATCTTCCCCCTCTCAAACACTCTACTCGTGAATCACCAAGGAGGAGGGAGGAGCCATCCAAAATTCTACACAAAGTCGTCTTGTGTAGTGCTTGCAAGGCCTAAAGTTTACACCCTCATCCTCTCTCCATTTTTTGTGTGAACTAAACCTTGTGGTAAGTGGGGAGTTTTTTTTTATGAACTCATACCCCATAGTTGCCTTTGGGAGGTGACAACTGTAACGACCCGCCTCGTTGATACGATATCACTGACTCTAATCGTGTGAATTTCAAATTTTAATGAAAACTTCATTAATTTGATTATGAAAATGGCAGTAAATTTTTTGTGATAATACAATTGTCATACAATGGAACAAATACATAAATGGATACATATGGAATTACATTTAAAACTTTACATATCATTCACATGTCAGAACATAATCTAGTTGTATTTACAAATATTTACGTCTGGAATTACATGACCAACAAAAAGAATCAAGGGACTAACTAAGAAAGAGTTGATTTACAAAATACAACTCTTTTCCAAAAATAATTTCAACGTTATCACGTCGGTTCGGCAGCTCCAACAAAAGGTCTCCCTCCAAGGTCACCTACTGCTACTCATCTGCTCCCATGAACAAAAGTTCGCGATCATTGTAACGACCTAAATATTTACTTATTTTTATTTTTACTTAAGGATAAATTTCTAAGAAACGTTTAATAGTAAAATTTTTAAAATGTAAAATTTGCAAAAGATTTGTTACTCATATACATAGCCAATGTCTCTGATACAAAAGTTTATATAATACAAGTACACTACTTTCTCAAAAATCCAACTTATTACATAACTTCTTTTATATTTCTTCACTACTCCAAGGCTTCATGGAACCTGTCCATCCTTGCCATCTAAAAAAAAAACATGAAACAAATCGGATGAGAAATAAATTTCTCAGTAGGTAAATCCCGAACCTATTATTAGGTTAGTAAAATAAAAATAAAAAAATCAAACACATCCACAAGCAATATGCAACTACATGAATGCATGAGATGAACTATCCCAGGGCAAATGGCTCCCACATATCGTACTGTATGTGGCCACACTGAGTGTGGTCGCTGCTATAGTCTTACGCAAACATGCATGAATTTTGCCATATATCCTTGCCCATGGGTACTACATATCGTACTGTATGTAGCA
>PYAF01005485.1:58858-69455 GCA_007407185.1 Glycine tomentella
AAAGTTATGACATAGCCTTTTATGTTTTCTAATCTACTTGGGGATAAATCCAATAAGATTTACTATCAAACCTTTATTTCAAAATCATTTTCAAAACTTCACTTATTTTCAATTAATCATTGGTCTTTTTAAAATAAATTATCCGCTGCAAATAAAATAAATACGAATAAAATGAAAGAGTGAAGTGGTGGTTACACCTATTGTTTTCAATTGGTACCAAGAGCAGGTTCTTGAGTGTTATTCAAGATCACTACCTTTCTTTAAAAAGAAAATGAATACCACACATATTACCTTCAAGGAGGGTGCCTCCCTCAATCGTCCTCTGATGTTTGAAGGAGAGCATTTCAGTTTTTGGAAAAATAGAATGAAAATCTTTATTCAATCAAATGACCTAGGTGCTTGGAATGCTGTAGAAAAAGGTCTTGTGATTCCTATAAAAACTATTGGTAATGATATGATTCCCAAAGAATGGGATGAAATGACAGATGCTGAAAAGAGAGTTGTCCAATATGATTTTAAAGCTAAAAATATGATTACTTCTGCACTTTCCTCAGATGAATTCTTTATAACAGTTTGGTGCACAAGTGCAAAGGAGATGTGGGAAATGCTGGAGATAACTCATGAAGGTACAGATGAAGTAAGAATATCAAGAAAACATGCCTTGATCCATGAGTATGAAATGTTCAAGATGAACACCACTAAAAGCATTTCTCAGCTTCAAACAAGATTCACTCATATAGTTAATCATTTTTCTTGGTCTTGGAAAGATCTTTGATGCTGAAGAATTAAATATCAAAATCTTGAAGTGTCTCACAAGACCATGGCAACCAAAGGTGACAACGATCAAGGAATCAAAGGATTTATCCAAAATTTCTATGGTTGCACTATTTGGTAAGCTTCTTGGGTATGAACTTGAAATGTCACAACTAACCAATGCAAAATATGCAGAGAAGAAACATAAAAGCATAGCCTTGAAAGTTGCATCCTCAAAGGTTGAAAAAGAGGAAAACTCAAGTGAAGAAGATGAAGAGGACAACATGAATTTGATTGTCAAAAAGTTCAGCAAGTTCTTGAGAAGAAACAAGAACAGAAAGTTCACAAAGAACAACAACAAGAACAACAACAAAAGGAATGACAACAACTTCACTTGCTTTGAATATGGAAAGCCTGGCCACATCAACTTTGAATGCTCTATCTTTTTCAAAAAGCAACAAAGTGAAAACAAGATGAAGAAGGAAGGAAAGTCTAAGAGAGCCTACATAGCTTGGGAAGATAATGAGTCAACAACTTCTGAATCCTCAACTGAAAATGAAGAAGCAAATATGTGTCTCACTTCCACAATCAATGAAGATGATGATGATCTCTCAATTGCTGGAACTGAGATAAATTCTGAACTTGATCAAGTTATTGATGCTTTTCAAGAAATGCATGAAGAGGCCCAAAAGCTTGCAAAATCCAATAATAAGCTCAAAGGAAATCTTAGATGGCATGTTGCAAAAATTACAGAATTGCAAACTGAAATTTGCAACTTGAAAGAAGAAAATGAAAAACTTATTTCAAGTTACAAAATGAATGGATGTGTATGTGCTTCTTCTTCTACTAATGTTGACAAATACAATTTGTTGCAAAAGGATTTTGATGATTACAAAAGAAGTCAAGGAGAAAAATACATATTACTCTTATCCAAGAATAGTGATTTAATTGATCTCCTATAAAGCTCTTGTCATGGGTCCCTTAAATCAAGGACAAAAATACATGTTACTCTTGAAGTGCTTGGGTTCTAGCTATTGTCATGGGTCCTTTAAAGCTCACCAAAAGAAGTGCTTTAATCTCTCCTTCTAGACCTTTAGCTTGCAATGGACCTCCATCAGTAGGGTACATTCAACGTGAATCGCTCACACAGAGTCTCTAGGATTCCTTTCAAACCCAAGGGTATTTTTTTTTGTGTAAGGCAATTATGATAGTAGGCTACATTCAACGTCAGTCGTTTACATAGAGTCCCTAGGATTCCTTTCGAACCCAAGGGTAGTCTTTGTTATGTAAATCCTTTCGGGATCAGCCCATGTCATTCTTCTTAGCATATTTGACTTCTCTTGGATTCTTATTTTCTCACTTTAACTATGTTTTGGTCTTAGGAAAATAATTGGTCTTAATTGATAATTGTTGCTTATTTTCATATTTTTGGGCTTATTTGACCTATCTTCCTAGTGCAAGACCTAGAGGATTCTACAAAACTCCAAATAGAGAAAATGAGTAGTCCCTGTAAAGTTAAGGAAAAGAGCTACAATTTTCTCAGAGATAAGCTTAGGCTAATTCTTCAGGTTTGAGGGTCATTTTAGGCTTGGAAGTCAGAACCTCTACACTTGAGCTTTGGGCTATGAGTTTTGGCATTGATTGGTGTAATTAGCATAATTAGTTAGATTAGATGGGCTTGATCAGAGCCCATCCCTTCCTTCTCTTTCGTCACTATATATTAGTGTAGTTAGTTGGTTAATTCATTTTGTACAAACAAAATTTCTAGCTTATTGTGTAAGTTTTCAGAATTAAAATATTTCCGTCTTTTTCTCTCAACTGTTCTTGATTGTTCTTCATTTTTCTTCTTCCTTCCATCTCTGTTCTTCTATTTTCTTACACAAATTTCGTAGTTCTTCCACTGTTGATGATCATGGAAGGTTAAACAATCAATCATTCCAAAGATCCAATCCAAGAAAGGAGAATTTGAGTTCTGGTTTGGTATTTCAATTTCTGTGTGAATGTTTGTAACGACCCGCCTCGTCGCTATGACATCACTAACTCTAATCGTGTGAATTTCAAATTTTCATGAAAACTCCATTAATTGGATTATGAAAATGGTAGTAAGTTTTTCGCAATAATAAAATCATCATACGAACGATACAATTACAATAATTGAATACATATGTATACATATACTAAATCAGTACTCATCATTCACATGTTTAGAACTTAATTTAGTTTTACATGTATTTACAACTCAAAATATACATGTCCACAAAAAGAATTAAGGGACTAACTATGAAAGAGTTGATTAACAAAAACAGAACTCTTTCCAAAAAGTATTACAATGTCATCACCTTGGCTTGGCGGCTCCAACAAAAAGAAGATCTCCCTCCAAGGTCACCTATTGTTGTTCATCTGCTCACACGAACTAAGATTCGCGATCATCACAGGTACCAATCACACGGTACAACAAATGCAAGGGTGAGTTTATCTTACCAAAAATAACATGTACCATACAACACTAATTAAAAGAGAACAACAATAACAACTTCAACCATTCCTAAAATCAATCAGTTACAAACTCACTTGCAACAAACTAGTCATCCACTTTTCCACAATTCAATACAATTATGCTCAAAATGATGCATGCATCTGACTCAACTCTCAAAAAGCAATGTGATTCCATCCTTATGGAAATAGTCTCTCTCAGGAAAATGATGCAGTAGCTCGTCGAGGTCACCCTATCGTGCACTGGTCGCTCCCCCCCCCCCATGGTGATTAGCCCTGAGTGTTAAGGGAGTTCCAAACAGAGTGATTTCCCCCTAGTACTCTCAGTACTTAGTGTCCATCATTCTATTTCCATCCATGCAAATATGAAGTATGAAACATGGGCACCATCAATGTACTAACCATGGATAGATGGGGACCAGAATTTTAAACAATCCCTTTTTTCTCTATTAGGATGCTTAAAATTTGTAAACCCCTCCTCGCAAGGATATCCAGTCATGCACCCCCATGTACATACACAACATCACTGATGCACTAACCGTAACTAGGAAGACATCGTTCCCCACAAGGATAACCAACCGGTCACTGCACCCCACGTGTACATACACAACATACAACCATGGGCACCATCAATGCATGACCTGGCTAGGAACAAATCCTTCCTTGCAAGCATAACTAGTCATACACCCCCATGGGTATCCATGTATATCCACATCACACTATGACATTGTTCACATCAATATTATCTCTCATCAATGTCGTTATCAATATCATCATCACACATATCAGACTTATCTCATTTCAACATCATCAACCCAATCAACATTATCTCATTTCAACATCATAATCATAATCATCAATATCATCTCATATTAATATAATCATCAACATAATTTCATTTCAATATCATCATCAACATCACAAACAATCGTATTTCACATCTATATACTATATGCCTGAGATTCACATTACTCAGGTCTTCAAACAATACAAACCTCATTCATTCACAATCTATATTACCACGACATTTAGGAAAATTCTAAATTAAAGAGGAGGACTACAGTATAGAAAAACAAACTCTTATGCCCATTTAAAAATTTAGTATATAATTAAATAAGAAAACATATTCTAAAATTTTGGATAAAGTCTCCTCTGTAATTAAGACTTTTTCCAAAAATCCAATCATTATAACAACAACATCATTCACAGTTTTATCCATCAACAAGCAAATTCATCGCATCCCATTCGTTGAAAACACAGTTTTTCTTGAAAACAAGCACACAATAGGAACAAGGGACAAGCAGATATCCTCATAGTTGGACTCCCTGGCCCCCAACTATGGTACCAAAACTATAACTAAATAATAAACTCCCCTTACCTAACTAGAAGTTCTCCCGTTAAAGCCTCGCGATGTTGTTTCACGATCCTTCGAGTACGCGTGTTTTTGTCCAAATGCAAAGCTTTATATACCAAATTGAAGACAATTTAGTATAGATTTCAAAGACAAGGTCAATGTTAACAATTGGGGTCAAATACCAACTCAAATCAAAAAGGGGCTAAACTGTGTTTTGGGAGTTCACATCAAAAGACATCATTTTGAAATTCCAATCATACCAATGTGATCAGGGTTCAACAGGGATAACAAAAATGACATCAATTTCATAAAAGGAAACTTTTACAACATCTCATTTTCAAGGAGTTTTTCAAAGGAAGTATAAAACTCCCAACAACGGTACCCAAAACACAAGAGACACTAAGAGAAGCTTAAACTAGCTAGGAGAAGACAAAGAAAACCAAGATTACCTCACGGAAACTAAGAAAGAAGGATTTGGAGCTCCGTTCTCTACCGAAACTTTGAGAGGAGTTTCAAAGATTACGCTCCAATTATGAGGTTCTTCTCCGTGTCATGGTATCATAGCAAGCAATGGTGGCCCATGGTAGTCACCGGTGATCGTGGGTGGTGGAGGAGGATGGTGGGGGACTTAGGTGCTGTTTGGGGAAGAAAGAAGCATGAAAAATCAAGATTTCACACTGCTGCATGTTTTTAAAACTGACTTGACTCGTCTAGGTGAGCCAAAATGCCTGACAAAATTCATATGGACGAGCTAACCCAATTTTAAAATTTCTGCTTCTGTGAATAATTATTATCTCACGATTCAGATGTTATTTTTCCAATCCTAACGATAAAAAATTAAATATTTGGGTTAGGATCCTAATTTTAAAATTTTAAGGAGATCTAACGGTTAACCAATCCATAATGATGATCTTACTAAAACAGGTTTTGGGTCAAACTCAAAATCACACAATTTCAACGCAGTTCAAACAAATTTCACATAACTTAATATCCATACTAAGCAATTGCACAAGGATAATTTACACAACAATTCAACTAATCTAAGCAAATCAAACAATCACAACAAATACATTAAACATCTATTTTTAGTTATTGAAATTTCAGGGTGTTACAATGTTTATTTTCTTCTTCAATCTCTTCAAATTTCATGATTATGAATGTGTTTAGTGTTGAATATAGACAGAGCAACATAAATAATGAAGCCTAAGACTTAGAAGATACTTTTGAGCTTTTTCACATGCCTTGAAGATTGTAATTCAAATGAAGTGTAGGAGAAGGTAACCTTTTGATCCTTGCATTGCATTTACATACTAATTAACATGCTTAAATGATTTTCAGTAAAACATCAAAGCTACTAATTATTTGAGAAAGGATTAATTGAGTAAAGTTTTTGGAAAAATATAATTTTACTATTTTAATCGATTACATAGCATTTTAATCGATTACCTATCGAATTAATCGATTATTTGGCTCGTACTTGAAACTGGAAAGCTTTAGTAAATGTTTTAATCGATTACTCACCTATTGTAATCGATTACATAGTATAAAATATATTTTGTGTCTTACTGTGATAATCGATTACCATCATTTGTAATCGATTACATAGGCCATTTGAAAAAGCCTGCATTGCTGCTTTAATCGATTACCATTACTTGTAATCGATTACACAGGCTACTTTGTGAAACTGAACTTTTCTGATTTAATCGATTACGGTTCGGTTTAATCGATTATTTTGCTCGTTGTTGAAACCCTGAATATGTCTTGGACACTTTAATCGATTAAATTGTCACTTAATCGATTACATATGTGATTTAATCGGTTATTTGGCGTGTGTAATCTATTACAGTTTGTTACAAAATTTTGTTATAAGTAGAAGGAAGGCTTGGCTTGATTTCTAACTCGAACACTTCGTATTTTCTGAGCATACATAAGCCTTCTAAGAGTTTGAAAGTGATTTTCTGGGTTCTCTAACTTCTTGTCCCACTCTTTAATCATCATGAGCTATTAAATGATTTTTGGGCAACAAACTTCAAGAGTTTGATGGAGAGCATGTTCTGAAATTCTGTTTTCTGCTATTCAACCTTGATTGGTAATTCATATGCATTCACATTCATTGGATCATCAAGTTGTTTCTCTCTATAATCTTTGATTGTAATTATGTTTTGGAATTTTTGTTATTTGATGCTATTGTAAGTGGGTTCTTGAAGCTTTGGCTAGAGTAGTTTTCTCTAGGAAATAACAGAGTAGTGTTCTCTGGTTCTTGCTCTTTAGAAATCTAATAGGATTTTATATTTCTATTCTTTATCTAGTGTTGATAAAGGAAAGTTGTTGTAAAGCTTGTAAGAACAAAAATTTATAATATTGGAACTCTAATCTAGTGTTGATTAGAAGAAACTGGATGTAGCTTCTGTTGTGAAGTGAAATAGTATAAATTGTTTGTGTTAATATTCTTTATCTCTATCTCTACAAGTCATCTTGTTCATTTGTTCTTGGTTTTAATTACCTAACAAGTTCTGTTTTTGAGTTATTGGTTTCTTGAGCTGAGTAATTTGATTAAGCAAAAGCATTCTTGGTTTTTGAAAGTGATTAAGATCCTTAACTCTGATTTGACAAAAAAAAATTTAAAAGACCAAGTTTCAACCAAGTCAGCCCCCTTCTTGGTTATTGTGGGTATTCCTATTGTTTTCAATTGGTATCAAAAGTAGGTTCTTAAGTGTTATTCAATATCACTACCTTTTTTTTAAAAGAAAATGAATACCACACAAATTACCTTCAAGGAGGGTGCCTCTCTCAATCGTCCTCTGGTGTTTGAAGGAGAGCATTTCAATTTTTGGAAAAATAGAATGAAAATCTTTATTCAATCAAATGACCCAGGTGCCTAGAATTCTATAGAAAAAGGTCTTGTGATTCCTATAAAAATTGTTGGTAATGATATGATTCCCAAAGAATGGGATGAAATGACAGATGTTGAAAAGAGAGTTGTCCAATATCATTTTAAAGCTAAAAATATGATTACTTTTGTACTTTCCTCTAATGAATTCTTTAGAGTAGTTAGGTGCACAAGTGCAAAGGAGATGTGGGAAATGCTGGAGATAACTCATAAAGGTACAGATGAAGTAAGAAGATCAAGAAAACATGCCTTGATCCATGAGTATGAAATGTTCAAGATGAACACCACTGAAAGCATTTCTCAGCTTCAAACAACATTCACTCATATAGTTGATCATCTTCTTGGTCTAGGAAAAATCTTTGATGTTAAAGAATTAAATATCAAAATCTTGAAGTGTCTCACAAGACGATGGCAACCAAAGGTGACAGCGATCAAGGAATCAAAGGATTTATACAAAATTTCTATGGCTGCACTATTTGGTAAGCTTCTTGGGTATGAACTTGAAATGTCACAACTAACCAATGCAAAATATGCAGAGAAGAAACATAAAAGCATAGCCTTGAAAGCTGCATCCTCAAAGGTTGAAAAAGAGGAAACTCAAGTGAAGAAGATGAAGAGGACAACATGAATTTGATTGTCAAAAAGTTCAGCAAGTTCTTGAGAAGAAACAAGAACAGAAAGTTCACAAAGAACAACAACAACAACAACAACAAAAGGAATGACAAGAACTTCTGAATCCTCAACTAAAAATGAAGAAGCAAATATGTGTCTTACTTCCACAATCAATGAAGATGATGATGATCTCTCAATTGCTGGAACTGGGCTAAATTCTGAACTTGATCAAGTTATTCATGCTTTTAAAGAAATGCATGAGGAGGCCCAAAAGCTTGCAAAATCCAATAATAAGCTCAAAGGAAATCTTAGATGGCATGTTGCAAAAATTACAGAATTGCAAACTGAAATTTGCAACTTGAAAGAAGAAAATGACAAACTTGTTTCAAGTTACAAAATGAATGGATGTGTATGTGCTTCTTCTTCTACTAATGTTGACAAATACAATTTTTTGCAAAAGGATTTTGTTGATTACAAAAGAAGTCAAGGGGAAAAATACATGTTACTCTTATCCAAGAATAGTGATTTAATTGATCTCTTGAGAAAGTTTTACAAAGGAAAATGCAACTTGACTGAAATGTTGAGTGTGCAAAAATATGTTGGAGATACTTCTGGTTTGGGTTACAAACAAGGCTCAAAATCCTTTGGCGAAACTATTTTTGTACCACCAAAACAGAAGAATCAAAAGAAGTTCAAAAACTCAAAGATCAATCAAAATGCCTACTTGAGAAATTCATCAAAATCTGTAACATGCAACTATTGTATGATGAAAGGACATACATCATATTAATGCTATGCTAGGAGATTATATGTGCCTAATGGAGATTGTATTTGGGTGCAAAAGAAGAAGAAAGTAGCTAACCCCTATGGACTCAATCTCGATTGGGTACCATCCTTTATAAATTGATTGGAATTTTGCAGGTATGTCTAAGAGCTAGATCTTAATTATGGTATCTTGATAGTGGATGATCTAGACATATGACTGGTGACATGTCAATGCTCACAAATTTAACTCTTAAAGATGGAGGATTTGTCACCTATGGAGATAATAACAAAGGGAAGATCATTGGAGAAGACAATATAGGAGACAACTTCAAAACCAAAATCAGAAATGTTTTTTATGTGGAAGGTTTAAAGCACAATCTCCTAAGTATAAGCCAACTCTGTGATAAATTATTCAAAGTGTCATTCAATGGCAATTGCTACATGATATGTGATGGACAAAGTGGTGAGGTGATTCACATAGGTAAAAGAAAAGGTAATATCTATTTACTCTCCATAGATCATGCATTCTTTCACAACACTTCTTGCGTAATAAGAAAAATTGATGAATCTTGGCTATGGCTTAGAAGGGCAAGCCACATTAACATGCATCATATGAACAAGCTAATTAAGAAGGATGTAACACCCCGTAGGCCTCCGACGTGTTATCATTAATAATATCAGTTTAGCGCTTAAAACATAGTTTATAAAACTCAGCGGAAGCACCGAATCGCTTTTCTTGATACATTATGTATAGAATAACACAAACCACTGAAAAGTCACACACAAAGCACATAAGGCACACCCCTGCTGATCCAATTTCTCATAACATAAACCATAAAGATAGATAACTAACAGAGTTAGGCAGATTTATCAAATATACAACAGCTATACTCAGGAGAACAGGTCTCATATACATATCATAAATAGTTTTGTACAACTACACATCAAAGTTCACACCATCTTGTGTGATACAAAAGAATATCAGCCCTCACAGAGGGTATACAGAACTATACAATCCTCATCTGGTGTGCATACACACCATCCCTGCTCTAGGGTACAAAATATAAGCAAAACAATCCAAAAATGAGCCTATCAGCTCCATCTTCTACTACCAGCCAAGCAAAAATGTCTCTACTCGGGCCTCCTGCCCTGAGACTGCTCTCTTCGTCCGGAAGAGTTACCTAAAAAACATAATTCCCCACACGGGGTGAGATAACAAATCTCAGTAAGCTCAGGGTCCATGGAGGCTTCTCCTCCACCCTGGCCCACTTCCATAATACATACATCAAGCAATCACAAGCAAATGGCCCACTGGCCTGGCCCTCTGGCTCTCATAACAACATAAGCATAGCATACAAACATGGCGGAGCTGCCTCAACGCCTGGCGGAGCTACCTCAACGCCTATATCAGTAGGAGTCCGGAACTCGCACCTGTGCCATCCCATTGGGTGCTAACCCTTCGCATGGATGCACAACATATGGTACCTCCGAGAATAGAAGGAGCTACCTCAACTTCTAATCCCCTGGCCTATGGGAATCAATCCCCTGGGAGCTACCTCAACCAAGAGCCAGCCATGCTAGGAGGAAAACCATCTCCTAGGGAGGTCCATATCTATCTATTGGCCAACAGATCTATCACAGTCATATCACATCACAAATCAAGTACAGATGCATGCATATATCATTATGAGAATGCAACTACCAATGCATGCATCATGAAATGACCACCA
>PYAF01005485.1:69555-84098 GCA_007407185.1 Glycine tomentella
AACCACAGACATGCAAGTCACTATATACATATATCATAACAGAATTCCCCTATCCTAGGGTTCAATCAGAACAAGCCTGCATTAGGCTCCTCACAGACCATACAAGGTTGATCAGGATGGAATACAATCCATCTGAGTCATTCTAGACTCACCACATATATATATATAACCTAAGCTCTACTCAGCCTCACACTTAAACTGTCATCAGAAAGGGGCTGAGGTCCACTCAAAGCCCTGCTCCACTAGCATTTCAGCTCAGAACATCGCAATCAAGGCTCTAGCCTATCAGAAAACCATCAACAAGTGACTCTACATAAGTCACACAAGCATATACAGAGCCAAGATTCAAAGTTATCAGAATCAAAAACTGAAAGCTAATCCTTCATCTATTCTAAGCCCTGAACAACTTTCTCAACTGGACCCTGGGCTAATTCTAGCCCCAGCTCATATGGGTCACTATTCACAGGGACCCCCCAGAATCAAAATTAAACGGTGAAACTTAAGTTTCTTACCTCAGTGGCGACTCCAACAGCCTCAGAACAACTTCCACTAGCTTCTATGTTCTAATCATGTTGTGGTTCTGCGCCCAACTCAAGTTCTCTGAGCTTTTCCTCTGAGGTTCCTCTTCTCACTTAAAATGGGGTTTTCAAAGAAAAGGATGAAGGATTTCAGCTTTCCAATTGGTTCAATCAAGATTATAAGTCTCAGGAAGGTGTTTAGGCTAGTATATAATGTCCCTAAAAGCTTGGGAGGGTCTTCAATGGAGGTTGGAGGCTGAGAGAAGAAGAAGAAGCTGATTTTCTCTCAATTTCCGCATTTTCTGCCTTTTATACTCGGCCTGCCCGACCTCTGGCGCCATCAGCGCCACTAGGTCGGTTAGTCTGGCGCTCTTAGCGCCACTCCCGCGCTCTTGGCGCCGGTTTTCAGAAACTGTGGCGCCCTCAGTGCCACTCCCGCACCTCCAGCGCCAACTTCCAGAGAATCTGGCGCCCTGAGCGCCACATCTGGCGCCTCCAGCGCCAGTTTCCAGAGACCCTGGCGCCCTCAGCGCCAAGTCTGGTGCCACCGGCGCCGGCTGGGAATCTGGCGCTCCTGGCGCCAATTCTGGCGCCCTTGGCGTGGACCTGCAGGGATTCTGGCGCTTCTAACGCTGCGCTGGCGCCCTTGGCGCCACATTCCAGAATACATGGCGCCCTTAGCGTGGATCTGGGGCTCTTGGCGCCACCTTCCAGTGGGTCTGGCGCCATCAACGCCGCACCCTTAATAAGGTTTTCTGATCCGAAAATGAAGGTCCTTACAAAGGATTTAGTCATTGCCTTACCCAAACTCAAGTTTGAAAAGGACAAATTATGTGATGCTTGTCAAAAGGGGAAACAAAGTAAAAATTATTTTCAAAGTAGAAACATTGTTTCCACCTCAAGACCCCTTGAATTAATTCACATGGATTTGTTTGGTCCTTCTAGAACTATGAGTTTAGGAGGTAATTACTATGGGCTTATCATTGTAGATGATTACTCTAGATTCATATGGACTTTGTTTTTGAAATCCAAGAGTGATGCTTTCAATGCTTTTAGAAAACTAGCCAAACTTGCTCAAAATGAAAAGGAAGTAAAATTATCTCAATAAAAAGTGATCATGGTGGAGAATTCCAAAATGAACATTTTGAAAAATTCTGTGAAGAAAATGGAATTAACCACAATTTTTCAGCTCCAAGAATACATCAATAAAATGGTGTTGTGGAGAGGAAAAATAGATCCCTTGAAGAAGGTGCAAGAAACCTTCTTAATGAGACAAATTTGCCAAAATATTTTTGGGCTGATGATGTAAGTACAGTTTGCTACACTTTGAATAGATTGCTAATAAGGCCTATTTTAAAGAAAACTCCTTATGAACTATACAAAGGTAGAAAACCAAACATTTCTCATTTGAAAGCATTTGGCTGCAAGTGTTTTGTTTTAAACAATGGTAAAGAATCACTTGGAAAATTTGATGCTAAAGCTGATGAAGCCATTTTCCTTAGATATTCATTACATAGTAAAGCATATAGAGTTTTCAATAACAGAACTTTGTTCATGGAAGAATCTATACATGTGATTTGTGATGAATCTAATCCCTCCAAGGAGGAAAAGAAGTGTGATGTAGATGCAGGTCCTTTGGAGGAATTTATTCAGCTCAATGATTCAATGAATAAAGAAAAAGAAGAACCAAGTGCTGAAACAAAACCATCAACACCAGTCCAGGAGCCAAAAGATTGGAGAACTACAAGAGATCTCTCACTTGACAATATCATTTTTGAAGTATCAAAATGAGCATCTACTAGATCTTCATTAAGAAATCTATGTTGTAATATGGCTTTTGTTTCTCAAATAGAACCTAAGAATATTGATCAGGCCTTAATTGATGAACATTGGATGCATGCCATGCATGATGAATTAAATCAGTTTAAGAGAAATGAAGTTTGTGAACTTGTTCCTAGACCTTCCTCTCTCAAACCTATTGGCACTAAATGGGTTTTAGAAATAAACTTGATGAGAGTGGAATCATAGTCAGAAACAAAGCTAGATTGGTTGCAAAAGGTTACAACCAAGAAGAAGGCATTGAGTATGAGGAAACCTATGCTCCAGTTGCAAGATTGAAAGCCATTAGGTTATGCTTGCATACGCATGTTTAATGGATTTTAAAATTTTTCAAATGGATGTTAAAAGTGCTTTCTTAAATGGTTCTATTGAGGAAGATATATATGTGAAGCAACCTCTTGGTTTTACTGATTTCAAACATCCAAACCATGTTTTTAAACTTAAAAAGGATCTTTATGGTTTAAAACAAGCTCCAAGATCTTAGTATGAATGATTAAGTAAGTTTTTGATTGAACAATCTTTCACAAGAGGACATGTTGATAAAACCATGTTCATCAAAAGTCAAAAGAACGATACCTTATTGGTTCAAGTATATGCTGATGATATAATTTTTGGTTCAACTAATTAATTGTTGTGCAAAGAATTTTTTATCTCTATGCAGAATGATTAGATCCTTATTGTATTTGACAGCAAGTAGACCAGACATTATGTTAAGTGTGTGCTTGTGTGCAAGATATCAAGCAAATCCTAATCATACCTTACAGCAGTGAAAAGAATCCTCAAATATCTCAAGTCAACACCAAAAGTTGGTCTTTGGTATCCCAAAGGTGCATCAATCAATATTGTTGGTTATTCTGATTCTGACTTTGCAGGGTGCAAGTTGGATAGAAAAAACACTAGTGGAACTTTTCATCTACTAGGAAGTTCATTGATCTGGCATTGTAAGAAACAATCTTGTGTTGCTTTATCAACAGCTGACGCTGAATACATCTCAGCTGGAAGTTGTTGTGCTCAAAGCTTATGGCTAAACCAACAATTACAAGATTTTGGTGTAGAATTAAAAGAAATACCTTTGTTATGTTACAACACAATTGCTATCAACATCTCAAAGAATCCAATAATGAACTCAAGGACTAAACACATTGAGATAAGACATCATTTCCTAAGAGATCACATCCAAAAAGGTAATATCAAAATTGACTTCATTGATACTCATAATCAATTGGCTGATATATTCACTAAACCTTTGGCTAGAGAAAGATTCTATGCTCTTAGAAACATGCTAGGTATCTTGGAAGAATCTAATCTTCATTAGCATGATTATTGTGTGCTTATCTATGTGAAGTAGCTTCATATTTATTCCATCTTCAAATGTGCCTTCAATTTCCAAATTGTGCTGCATAAAACACTATTCATTATGATATTTTCTCTGTAATAATCGATTAGAGCACGACTTAATCGATTAAAAGAACTTAAAACATGACTTATAATAAAATCCGTGCTTATGTAATCGATTACACAAGTAAAATAATCGATTATTCTTCATAGAAAAATAATTCCAGAAGACAAATTTCTCTGTAATAATCGATTAAGCCACGGATTAATCGATTACATTGTGCAAAAATCCTTTTACAAAATTGAAATTCACTGGAATAATCGATTACAGTGAATGGTAATCGATTAAATTACTGAGAATCTGTTTTAGAAATTCAAATCCCTCTGGAATAATCTATTACAGATCGAATTAATCGATTACACAAGCTTCAAATTGATTCTGAACTTCAAATATCTCTGCAATAATCGATTACATATGGGAAATAATTGATTACACTTCATCTTCCTTAACTGGATTTCACTGAAATAATCGATTACATTACGAATTAATCGATTACAGCTTCTACAGAAACTGATTTTGCCTACGAACTAATCGATTCCAGAAGGAAATAATCGATTATTCATGGAGTTACTACAGAATCTGTCAGATTTTCTTGGAAATTGTAACTGTCCAACTACCACCTAATTCAAATTTGAATCTTTTGTGCCTTAATGGTAGTGGGTTAATTCGTATTAACTGTTCCTACTTTCAAATTTTGAATCTTTGGAGCCTAAAAATTTCTATAAATACAGCCCATTGTTAAAGGAAGAAATCACACCAAACTTCTTCTTCTTCCTTAAACACTGTTGTGTTCTTCCTCCCTCCGAGTTTAGAAACTCTACCCAGAAAGTGTCTCTTTTCTCTTTATCCATGTCTACCTCTAAGAGAGTCAAAACCTCCAAAAGAAAGGCTAGTGAAACCTCTAACCCTGCTATCAATAAGTTAGAAACTGGTTTCCTGCAGAGAGAGACAAAATAACCTACCTACAATTCAATGCCACCAAATTAATCTGTCCTCCAAAACAACTTGAACTTGACTGGTTCATTAGGGAAGGTTTTCAGTTCCCTGCTTTTCTTGAAACCCAGGGATTAAGGAAATTTGTTGAGATGAAGGGTACATTTTATCCTGAGTTAGTAAAGGTGTTCTACACCTGTGCTAAGGGTTCCATGGATGGGACTCTGTCCCAAGTGAATGGAGTTGGCATGAAGATAACTCCAGAAGTTTGGGAAGCAGTGGCTGGAATTTCCTTTGAAGGCAAAGGAAATTTGAAGAAGAGGCTGGGGGATACAATAGGGTTGAGACCTATAGGGGAATGCTTATTGATCCCCAAATAAGGCTGAAGCTTAGGCTCAGCACTGGCCCCATGACCCATGAAGACAGACTCCTCCACTACATTATCACATACATCCTCACTCCTAGAGCCACCAACCATGCCCAAGCCACTGATGATGACCTGCAACTTGTGTATGGTCTCAAGAATTCAATTCAGATGAATTGGATTCTCATTCTTAAGGAGATAATGCTTAAGTCTAAGAGGTTAATGAATTACCCATTTCCTTATGTTGTGCTTGTTTCCAGGTTTATTGACTATTTTAACATAGATGTTTCTAATGAGGTTGTTGACAACACCAACTCTAGCAATAGCCTCATCAAGGAGAAACACCTCACAAAGTTAGGGATGGTCAAAACTCCTCAAGGATGGCAAATGGCTGGCCAACAAGTCCTTGCTGCTGCTACTGGAATTGAAGAGGAAGGTGATGAAGAAGCTGAAGAAGAAGGCCCTGATCAACCATATTATAGTCCATTGAATCTCTTATAATTCAAAAGATGGATGGCCTATTGTCTCTGCATCATGAGCACAGGGCTGAGACAAATTCAGCATTAGAGGAAATAAAGTCTAGGCTAATAAACATAGAAACTAAGCTTATATTTGATGGTTCTGAATCCTTTTAGGATTTCTATGTTTTTCATTCTAGTTTCTTGTATTTCCTTTTTCTTGCTTTTCCTCTATTTTCTTTTATGTTTTTTTTATTAATGTACTGTTCTTCCCCATTGATTAATGAAGTTTCTCCTTCTCATTATTTGTTGTGCTATGTTTTTTGTCTTTGATAAGCCAAATAGGGGGAGAAATATTGATTCATTATCATACTCTATTGTGCTCTGTTTTTCTACTAAGTTTTGCACAAATCAAAACTAATGAATTATCTAATTAAGGGGGAGCAAATTGAGAAAAATAAGTCTAAGGAAGCAACTAATGCAAAGTTAATGATTAATGTTTATGCAAGCATATCTCTTAACACTTGTTCTTGGCAAAGAGGCTAATTTGTTTTCAGGTTTACAAAAGTTCAAAGTCTTCTACTTTTTTATCCCTCAAAGAACTTCAAAATCTAACAAATGGTCAATCAAATATTTGGCATGTTCAAAGCCGAAAAGGGGGAGATTATTGAATATAGGGGGAGCAACACGAAGAATGAAGCCTAAGACTTAATTCAAATGAAGTGTAGGAGAAGGCAATCTTTTGATTAAAACATCAAAGCTACTCAGTATTTGAAAAAGGATTTAATTGAGTAATGTTTTTGGAAAAATATAAATTTACTATTTTAATTGATTACATAGCAGATTAATTGATTATTCAGTTCATGTTTAAAACTTGAAAAGCTTTTATGAACATTTTAATCGATTACACATCGGATTAATCGATTATATGGCTTGTATTTGAAACTAGAAAGCTTTGGTGAATGTTTTAATCGATTACACATTTTTTGTAATCAATTACATAGTATAAAATGTATTTTGTGTCTTGTTGTGATAATCGACTACCATTATTCGTAATCGATTACATAGGCCATTTGTAAAAGCTTCTTTTGCTGCTTTAATCGATTACCATTATTCGTAATCGATTACACAGGCTATTTTGTGAAACTGAACTTTTCTAATTTAATCTATTACAGCTCGATTTAATCAATTATTTTGCTCGTTGTTGAAACCCAGAATATGCCTTGAACACTTTAATCAATTAAGTGACAATTTAATCGATTACATATGCGTTTTAATTGATTACAGGTTGTTACAAAATTCTATTATAAATAGAAGGAAGGCTTGGCTTGAATTCTAACTTGAACACTTCGTATTTTTTGAGCATACACAAGCCTTCTAAGAGTTTGAAAGTGATTTTTTGGGTTCTCTAACTTCTTGTCCCACTCTTTAATCATCATGAGCAATTGAATGATTTTTGGGCAACAAACTTCAAGAGTTTGATGTAAAGCATGTTCTAAAATTTTATTTTCTGCTATTCAACATTGATTAGTAATTCATATGAATTCACATTCATTGGATCATTAGTTTGTTTCTCTCCATAATCTTTGATTGTAATTCTGATTTGGAATTTCTGTTATTTGATGCTATTGTAAATGGGTTCTTGAAGCTTTGGCTAGAGAAGTGTTCTCTAGGAAAGAACAGAGTAGTGTTCTCTGGTTCTTACTCTTTAGAAATCTAATAGGATTTTAGATTTCTATTTTTTATCTAGTGTTGATAAAGGGAGGTTGTTGTAAGGCTTGTAAGAACATAAATTTATTAGAAGAAACTAGATGTAGCTTTTGTTGTGAAGTGAACCAGTATAAATTGCTTGTGTTAATTTTCTTTATCTCTATCTTTACAAGTCATCTTGTTCATTTGTTCTTGGTTTCATTATCATTACCTAACAAGTTCTGTTTTGAGCTATTGGTTTCTTGAGCTAAGTAATTTGATTGAGTAAAAGCATTCTTGGTTTTGAAAGTGATTAAGATCCTTAACTCTGATTTGACAAATAAATTTTAAAAGACCAAGTTTCAACCAATTCACCCCCCCTCTTGGTTATTGTGGGTATTCCTATTATTTTCAGGCAGTTTTGTATGCCCACAAAGCATCTTCAAGTTTCTTGCTCCAATCTTTCCTGTTAGAGCTAACAGTCTTCTGCAGGATTTGTTTAATCTCTCTGTTTGAAATTTCAGCATGACCATTGGTTTGAGGGTGATAGGATGTGGCTTCTTTATGAATAACACCATATTTTTCTCAGCAAAGCTACAATGGTTCGGTTGAAGTGAGAGCATTGGTCATTGATTATAGCCTTGGTCACTGATTATCGTCTCGTGCAGTGCAACAGCTTGTCTGGCTCAGCGCACTGGTCGTGCTTAGCATGGCATCAAAAGTTTTCATTTGAAGATCCCTACGGTCAAAATATGAAGAGATGAGTTATTAAGCTATTGTCAAAATTTGAAGACAATCCAACGGTTAACAAATTCGAGATTATAGTTTTATCAAAGAAGGTTATGGGTCTAACTATCACTCATGTATTACAACCATAAATCAAACAAACTTGGCACAACTTAACATTCATACCAAAAAATTGCACAAGGGTAATTTGCACAACAACTCAACTAATCTATAATAATCAAATAATCAAACAACATAACAATTACATCAAATATCTATTTTCAGTTCGAAATTCCAGGGTGTTACACTCTGTTCTTTTACAATTGGGATTGATTCGCATTTAGTTGACTATCTTTAGTATTTATTCGACTATATCGGGTTTCATGAGATTCTGTTTTCACAAACAATTGACTATATCGTAATATAATTGACTATTTGTTCATCAGGAAACCCAGGAGATGCGAAGAATAATATAGTCAACTATCTCTATGGGACAATCAAATTATATCTATTATGAGGCTATAAAAATGAATTTTTCAGAGGACTTCAAGTGTGACACTTTTTCTCTCATATTTTACATTAGCTTTTCATTGAAAGAGCTTTAGAACCTCTAAGCAATCTAGTCCTGGTATTGTCGAATGTTAGTGAGTGCCATTGTTGTCAAGTGATCTAGTCTACTCGTCATGTATTGCATTCTTAATCACATCCTAAGAGTCACAAATAAGTCAATGGAGTTTCTTGGCAAGCAAGTATACCAATGAAGTGATTCCCCTTTCAGCGCTATTGAGAATACTGCGAAGAATAATATAGTCAACTATCTCTATGGGACAATCAAATTATATCTATTATGAGGCTATAAAAATGAATTTTTCAAAGGACTTCAAGTGTGACACTTTTTCTCTCATATTTTACATTAGCTTTTCATTGAAAGAGCTTTAGAACCTCTGAGCAATCTAGTTCTGGTATTGTCGAATGTTAGTGAGTGCCATTGTTGTCAGGTGATCTAGTCTACTCGTCATGTATTGCATTCTTAATCGCATCCTAAGAGTCACAAATAAGTCAATGGAGTTTCTTGGCAAGCAAGTATACCAATGATGTGATTCCCCTTTCAGCGCTATTGAGAATCCTCCAGACATGATTGTGTCGTCATTTCTAAACAAACTCATCTACATAACGTATGCGCCCACACGTTCACGTAGGTCCAAGAGCCCATCATAATGTTCGATGGTCAATGTCTTCCATCCAGGTGGGAGTTGTGCCTCCATGATCCCATCAACAACGGAATGAAGTTTGAATGTCATCATTTCCTACTCTCTGAACTGGTTGCGTAATGGAGGGAGTCCATCCGCACCTTGTCGTATCAATCTCATTGGTTCTAGCCAGATGGGTTTAATGGGTTGTAGTTGCTGCAACCGAGTTTGCATTATGGTCCTCTTGAAGTTTCAGATATTACACTCTAAGAGTGGTGTGTTCTTTTCAAAGGTTCTCCATCTCTAGGGCATTTATTTGCTTCAAGGTATTCATCTCTCTTTTCAAGGCAATGATTAATGAGTGATCATCAAGCTCCTGATGCAAGGGACTCACCACGTTTGCTAGGTTCTCCTTTTTGGGGCACCCATAGTAGGCATCCCCTTCATGGTGGATTCCTGCTCGCATGATTACTTTCTATGATTGAAGGTATTGGTGTCGTTGTCGTTTGTTGTCATAGATGATGTAGTGGTCAAAGGGAAAGTCTTCCTTAAGCCTCATAGTGGACACCAAATATTCGTACCGAATTTGGAATAACCTCCTCACAGTGCTACTCCTCCATGAGTTCTTCCACAAACGATAGTGGAGTGTACTTGCGTAGACACTCTGACGCTCAAGGTTCACTTGAACAACGGAATGAAGTTCGAGTGTCAGCGTTTCCTACTCTCTAAACTGGGTGCGTAGTGGAGGGAGTCCATCCTCACCTTATTGTATCAGTCTCATTGGTCCTAGCCAGATGGGTTTAATGGGTTGTAGTTGCTATAACCAAGTTTGCAGTTTGGTCCTCTTGAAGTATCAAATATTACACTCTAAGAATGGCGTGCACCTTTCAAAGGTTCTCCATCTCTATGGCATTTATTTACTTCAAGGTATTCATCTCTCTTTTCAAGGCAATGATCAATGAGTTATCATCAAGCTCCTGATATAAAGGACTCACCACGTTTTCTAGGTTCTCCTTTTCAAGGGCACCCATAGTAGGCATCCCCTTCATGGTGGATTCCTGCTCGCATGATCGCTTTCTATGATTGAAGGTGTTGGTGTCGTTGTTGTTTGTTGTCATTGATGATGTAGTGGTCAAAGGGAAAGTTTTCCTTCATCCTCACAGTGGACACCAAATGTTCGTACCGAATTTGGAATAACTTCCTCAGAGTGCTGCTCCTCCATGAGTTCTTCCACAATCGATGGTGGAGTGTACTTGCGAAGACACTCTGACGCTCAAGGTTCAGTTGAACCTTGATGATCCCCTTTTATAGAGTGAAATTAGATGATAAGATCTCAATTTTTTTATAAGATAATGTAAATAGGAAATTAAAAATATGATTCTATCTTATTTTTCCTCTGATAATAGATAATTTTCAGCATTTAGAAATATCTCTATCTTCTACTACTCTATCCTTTAGAAGAAGATAAAATTCTCCTCTTATCTTAATTAGATCCATCAAATTCTCTAGAAATCTGAGTAGACTACTCGGCCAATCACCAAGTATGACACCAAGTATGAAGGCCGAGTCCAAGTATTACAACAACCAATCGAACAATCGGAATTCCAGGGATACAGGTGCTTCAATGGAAAACTGTCATGCAAATTTTTAAGATTAGAAAAGTTTCACCGGACATCCTTTAATGTTTTAGTAAGTGTAGCTACCGTTTGATTAATTATTCGATGCTTTCACGATTGTTACTGAGTTGAAAGTTTAAACCTCGTTTTTTAGCTCACAATCGATCCTTATATTTGTATTTAAAGAGATAGATAGATCGAGGATGGTGCAATATTAATGCATTTAGACATGAATAAAGTTTATTTACACACAAAAAAGAAAATCTGCAGATTTCCCACACCCCAGGAATACAATCCGGCGAATGACCTACATGTAGTAAGTGCAATTTCCTTGTCATATTTATCCCAGACTTTGTCATCTTTATTATCTAACTGTTTCTTATATAGCTTTGACAAATTTTAGATAAAATAAAGTTTTGCATGTTCTCTTAAAGTTAAGGCAGCAAAAGTTATTAGAGAAATCTAACGTTTTAAGATGAGTAGTAAATCACTTAAAAATATATTAACTTTGTCAAACTTAAATAAAAAAAATTAAAAGAATAAAAAGTAAAAGGCAAGGATTATGTATTAGATTTATTCAAATCTTTTACAAAAACTATAAATATAAATCGTGAAAATATATATGATAACATAATATTAAATTCTAATACAAAATATTTTAAATTACTGTAAAATTAAATATTTTAACAATAACGATGATATTACATAAAATTATTTTTAACTTTAGATTTATATACTTTATACTTTGAAACTATTTTTTTTACTTGTATATTTTCGTCTAATGTTTTATTCTTCTTATACTTAGATAGTATTATTAACTGTCTTAATTGGTCATATTTGTTATGTAATTTTTTTATCATATGTTGAGTCAAGAAATTAATGAGATATATACAATAATAATTATAGAAATAATTAAATATCAATTAAGAGAAATATTTAGTCATTAAATTACAAGAAAGAATTTTCCCTTATATTAATATAAAATTATTTTTTATATAAAATGGAAAAAAAACTAGAAAATAAAATATAATGATTTATTTTTCATCATAACCCGATGTTAATCGGATTGGTCACTTTGAATTGACTATAAACATTTTAAAATCTGAACCAAACCATATCAATTAGATATTACCTCTAATAGGATATACAAAATAACCTTAACCCCACTAATTAGTCTTTGCTTGTGCAAATTGTCATTATTGTGAAGTAGATTAAAATCTTATAAAAAATGGTGTAACTTTTTGTATCATGAAACGATACTATAAACAATTAAGGTTATTAAGTTAAAAATTGTGATGAAAGAGTTAGAATAAGATTAACTACTAAGGTCTAAAAACATTATTGTGAAGTAGATGTAAATCTTATAAAAAATGGTGTAACTTTTAGTATCATGAAACGATACTATAAACAATTAAGGTTAGTCAAGTTAAAAATTGTGATGAAAGAGTTAGAAGAAGATTAACTACTAAGGTCTAAAAATATTATATAATTTTTTAAAAAATATAAATGTATTTACTCTTTTAAATTTTATTTAATTTTCATATAATTTTTTAATATTTTAAAATAAACACAAAAACACCCGGCGCTATCAATTCTAGCTTGTAGCTATACACAAGCTTCATAAAATATGTGAGTAAGCAGCATTGTACGGTTGACGGTCCATCAAATCATTGGCCAACACCCCAGTTGCGTTCGTTTGTTAGTGTAGTAATCTTACAAGTTGCGTAAGATAATAACAATAAAAAATAAGAATACTTACAAATGCTAAACAAATATTATTTTCTTGTTGAACCACCCCTTGCTATTTGTTGAAACAAGTTGATTGTCAATTCGTCATCATTGACATTTGATAAACCTATATTATCCATAATTTCAAAATTGTCAAAATGGGAAGTACTGTAAGAAAATTGACCCCACGGCCCACAAAACTGCCACTGCAGCTAACTTTTGAATCAAATTTCATCATATGATGGAGAGAGGTGCTGCCACGTAAATATACAGCTTTCATGGATCCACAACTACTGCCCAGCCTAAAAGGACTAAACTAAATCAGCACCTCAAAAACCAAGAAAGCAAAGGTACTTGGCCTCCCACCATGGGTCGTGTATACATACTGTTGTCTAGATAACCTTAACACAGAAAATGACAATGCTAGCTTTGAAACAGGCTAGGCTCCATAACCAAATTCAATCAACTACAGTAGATATGTGCATTATAATAATTTTAAGAACAAACTACAATAATATTCTCTGAGATTTACATAAGTACTTCCAAATTTTTAAATTTTAACTATTTCATTCACGTCCCTTGTAATGAGTGTTAATGTAAGATTTGAGAATGTTAATGTAATATTTTCAAGCATATTAAGAAACTCTAAATGTAATGTTTTCAAACTTAGAAATATAAAAAAGGAAAGAGTACGTTATCTTTAATTTGATAAAAGATCAAGGAATGTTGCTATAACTTACTCTAAATGGTTGAATAAAAAAAATTGTTGGGTTAGGAGTGTCACACCCCAAAATTTAGGAAATTACAGACAATTACTAAGAGTAAAATGTTAATGAAAGGTAGTAGAAAAATTTAGGACAAAATGACAAGAACGCCCCTGAACAATTTCAGAAATGACGTTTATGTCCCTAGGGTGAAAATGACAAATTTTGCCCTGAACAATTCTGGAAATGACCAATGTATCCCTAGATATTTTAGTAAGATATTTACTAGGAGAAATTACCAAAATATCCTTGGACAATTTCGAGAATGACAGTTAGGTCCCTGAGGCAATAAATGACCAAAATACCCCTAAGAAGTCCAGTAAGACATTTTAAGGAAAAAATGTTATAAATATCCTTAGATGTTTTGGAAATGACCAAAGATACCCTTAGAGTAACAATTACAGAGATATACTGAACATTTTTTGAAAATGACGATTTTGCCCTAGAGTGAGTAGTGAAATTACCAAAATACCCCTAGGTCAAAATTGACCAAGATGACCTTAGAAATTAATAAGAACCTGAGCATAGGATAAAATACTCTTAGATGACAACTTATCAGCAAGGTTGATGGCAGATAACCCTAAAATAGAATTTCTACGAATTTTGGAAGATAGGTTGAAAAGAGCTTAATCTAGACAACATCAGGTATCAGAAAATTATAAGAAGAGGATGGACATAATCTATAGAGTTTTCTCTTAATTGTGGAAGGAAAATATTTCTTCAATGAGTTAGTTTAGTAATCTTAATTCAAAAGCAAAATAGACTAATAAGAATTTAAGTAAAGTTATTACATGTAATTGAAGGAAAAATTGGTTGATTAGAATTCCTAATACAAGCTTTGGCAATATGATGCAAGATCAATGAAAAGCTCTAAGAAACTTCAAGAATGGACACATGGATGTTTAAGAGGCTTAGGAACTTGCTATTGGTCCAAATGGAAAGCTAGTTATAAATGCTTAAAAGATATTTGAAGCAAATTTTATTTTGTTTCCTTGGGCAGAAAACGTAGACATTTCTAGGCCTTATTTCAAAGATCCCAACGGTCAAAAGCTAGATATGTAAGTTAGGAGTATACCATTAAAATTTTAAAGAGATCCAACGACTAACAAATTCAGAATGAATATTTTTGTAACATGGGTTTTGGGCAGAAATTTTATAACTAAACCTAAACTACTCCACGGATTTGAATAAAATCAAAGGGAATGCACCTTGCTCAAGCAAATACACGTGCAAAACTAGATGAATATGGAATGGTGTGGAGAATTCTTGAATTAGGACACTTGGATGGCTAGAAATGAGTAGCCAATAAGATGAAAACCCAT
>PYAF01005485.1:84198-98044 GCA_007407185.1 Glycine tomentella
AAGTTAAAATTCATGGAACTTATACTATGATAAATGATTTTATAAACGTTGATAAAGTCAATATGTTGTTTGGTGGTATTATGTCTTGATGTTGAGAAATGAATTAAGAATTGTATTATGTTGATGGAATAATTGGAATCCTTGTGTTGTATGGTGATTACTTATGGATTCCAAGAGTTGTGGTGAATTATGGCAGTATACTGAGATTTGTGGTGTAAAGTTTTATGTGATGGTGGAAATAAGCTTTATGTATTGTTCTAAAAAGCATATAAGTTGAAAAGATAAAATGAATCATTCATGCATTTCATACGCATATGCCTGGCAGGGATTAATCCGTGGAGTTATGCCTTGCGGGGGTTAATCCGTGGAGTTGATTTGTTAGATAGCTGAACCGAGTCCATGCGTTCAGAGGTGTGAACTGGGGGTAGTGTGTTTCAGGGAGGACCACACCACCATGATGATCACATAGGTGGAGGTGACATTCCTACGCGCCCTTGCCCTACCCCGACTGAATGGATAGGTGTGCCAATGGAATGGGGCTATCTGACTGTGGCCACTGATGATAATTTTATGATAAGCTGAGATCTCAGTCATGCATCTTATAAAAAGACGAGCATGCATCTTATACATCGCACAATGGGTATATGTATGATGATCTGTATACTGTATAAGTTGTGTGGATTTTATCTATCTGTGTTTATATTATTCAAACTATGTTTGGCATAAACTTACCCGAGTTGTGTCTGTGGTTGACATCTGTGATGACCCCAATTCATTTGGGCGAGCAGAGGAACAGGAAAGCATGAGATGTAGATGAAGATTGTTGAAGAAGTTTGATGAGAAGCTGTATGCTGTGATTTGTAATTTTCTGTGGCATGTAATTTGTGATAAGTTGTCTGTATATTATTTTGGATACTATATTTGGACTGTATCATGGACTGTATTCTTATTATATGAACCGTGGTGAGGAAAATCGTTTAAACTACGAACAAATCATTAGCAAGCGAGGCAAAAAGAATTTTCGCGAAAAATTTACAACTAAGATCATTTTAATACAAAAAGGACACGAGTTTTTAATTAAAATCAATCAAGCACGAGAGAGTCACGAGAGGCGTTACAATGAGCAAGATTTAAAAAAGCTGTTGTTGTCCATAATTTTGAGCCAAACATCAAGGTTTTTGGGAGTTCTGTGGTCGCAATTGCTGGTTCATCGGCCATATTTATCCCCAGTTTCCTGCAACATCCACTACTACAGCAGGGGTCTTCTACATCGGTTGTTTGTGGGATACAAAAACGGTTGTACAACCGTTTTCATAGTGGGTGTTGTAGAAAGTCAAGATTTTCAAAGATGGTTATTGAACTGTCTTAGAAAGTCACAAATCAAAGACGGTTCTTAGACACAATCGTCGTTGTATATATATTAAAAAAAATAAAAAAAAACATTCAAAGACGATTCCTTGGGACAACCATCTTAGAAAGTGACCACTCTAAAACGATTTTGCTGCAAAACTATTTTTGAATGTCTGTTTTGCATCTACAAAGACGGTTCCTTGGAAGAACCGTTTTAGAAAGTGACCTTTCTAAGATGGTTTCTTTCAAGAACCGTCTTAGAATGTTTTTTTTTTTAAAAAAAAAAAACTCTACAAAGACGGTTCCTTGGAGGAATCGTCTTTGAATGGTCACTTTCTAAGATGGTTGCTCCCATCCACAGTCTTAGAAAGTTATTTTTTTTAAAAAAAAATACTCTACAAAGACGGTTATTACCATTAAAATCGTCGTTGTTAGGTTCCTTTTTTTAAAAGTCATTGTGATGGATGATTTTTTTTTTAAACTGATGTTTCAAACTAATAAACAATACAAAGTAAAATAATATATGACATTCAAGAAGAGTATTAACCAAACTCAGGTTTTCCATTACAACATGAATACAAAAGCACATTATCCCATTGCATGCACTAATATACATATAAGAAAATAATCAATACTGGTATTTATCTATTCAGCAAAACACATATTTAAAAATCTCACTGAATAAGCATATGCAACAACCCAACTTTCTAAGACATCTCCTGTAGGCCAATCGCTGGTAGCTTGAATGAACGCATAAATTTCCAAGATGATGCCATCTGGGAATCTACCTTACTAGTTTTCCTCCCTTTGTCTCTTACAGCATCATGACTTGTAACAGATCCCCAACATTTTGAATCAAATATGGTAGAGGCAGAGGAAGTTTCAGTGGCTCCAAATGAAACAACTCTTTTGTTTGAATCATCCCGTGGATATCCAACAGCTCCTCCTGATGAGGAGGTGGAAATTTCTCACTCTTACTTTTTGCATTTGCATGGGTCACAACTCTTTATAACGACCCGCCTCATCGCTACGACATCACAAACTCTAGACGTGTAAATTTCAAATTTTAATGAAAACTTCATCAATTTGATTATGAAAATGGTAGTACTTTTTTTCGCAATAATACAACCATCATACACAAGATACAAGTACAACAATTAAATACGTATGTATACATATACTATATCAGTACTTATCATTCACATGTTTAGAACTTAATTTAGTTTTACATGTAATTACAATTCAAAATATACATGTCTACAAAAAGGATTAAGGGACTAACTATGAAAGAGTTAATTAACAAAACACAACTCTTCCAAAAAGAGTTCCAACATCATTACGTCGGCTTGGCGACTCCAACAAAAAGAAGATTTCTCTCCAAGGTCACCTACTGCTGCTCATCTGCTCCCACGAACGAAAGTTCGCGATCATCACAGGTACCAGCACGGTACAACAAATGCAAGGGTGAGTTTATTATATAAAACCAACAAGCATCAGATAACAACAATTGGAAAGGAAACAACATTAACAACCACTATCATTACCACAAGTCCATCAGTCCAATACACACTCGACAAATTCATCATTCCATTACACATTCAACAAAGCAATCATCCAATCCATTCCACAACTCAAACAATCATGTTGAGAATGATGTATGCATCTGACTCATCACTTAGCATGCAATGTGGTACCATCCTCATGGAAATAGTCTCTCTTAGGAAAATGATGCAGTAGCTCGTCGAGGTCACCCTGTCGTACACTGGTCGCTCCCCCCTCATGGTGATCAACCCGAGTCACAAGGGACTTCCAAACAGAGTGATGCCCCCTAGTACCCTCGTACTTACTGCCACCATTCTATTTCCATCCATGAAATATGAAGTAAGAACATTGGCACCATCAATGCAATGACCATGGATAGATAGGGACCAAAATTTTAAACAATCCCTTTCTCTCTTGGGATGCTTAAAATTCGTAAACCCACCCTCGCAAGATTATCCAGTCATGCACCCCCCATGTACATACACAACACCACCGATACACTGACCATGGATAGCTAGGCATCGGAATTTTAAACAATCCCTTTCTCTCTTGGGATGCTAAAAATTCGTAAAACCACCCTCGCAAGGTTATCCAACCAGGCAATGCACCCCACGTGGACATATACCGCACAACCATGGGCACCATCAATGTATGACCTGGATAGGAACAAATCCTTCCTCGCAAGGGTATCCATGTATATCCACACACAATGACATTGTTCACATCAACATTATCTCTCATCAATGTCATTATCAACCTCAACATCATATCATCTCAATATCATCATCATGCATATCAATATTATCTCATTTCAACATCATCAACCATGTCAACATTATCTCATTTCAACATCATCAATTACATCAATCACATCTCAATTTCAATATCATTAATGCTATCACAAGCAATCATTTTTCACATCTATACATAATACATATGCTTGGGATTCACATTCCCCAGGTCTTCAGATAATCCAAATTTCATACATTCACAATTCATCATATCACAAAACTGATATTTTTAGGAAAATTCTAAATTAAAGAGGAGGACTACAATATATAAAACACACTCTTATGCCCATTTAAAAATTTAATAAATAATTAAATAGGAAAACATATTATAAAATTTTGGGCAGAGTCTCCTCTGTAATTAAGACTTTTCCCAAAAATCCAATAATTACAATGACAATATTATTGACAGTTTATCCATCAACAAGCCAATTCATCGCATCCCATTAGTTAGAAACATTTTTTTTCTAGAAAACAAGCACGCACAAGAACAAACACATATCAATCATAAATACATCGCATCCCATTAGTTAAAAACTTAGTTTTTCTTGAAAACCAGCACACAGTAGGGACAGACAGTTATCTTCATAGTTGGACTCCCTGACCTTCAACTATGGTATCAAAACTATAATTAAATAATAAACTCCCCTTACCTCCATATCCCTCTGTTAGCTCCTTGAAACATCATTTTGGGATCTCTCAAGTTCACGTGCTTTGGTCCAAATGCGGAGCTCTATATACCAAATTGAAGACAATTTAATATAGATTTCCAAGGTAAGATCAATATTAACATTTGGGGTCAAATACCCACTCAAATTCAAAAAGGGGCTAAAAGGGTGTTTTAAGAGTCCCCATCAAAAGACATCATTTTGAAATTCCGATCACACCAATGTGACCAGGGTTCAACAAGGATCACAGAAATGACATCAGTTTCATAAAAAGGAGACTTTTACAACATCTCATTTTCAAAGGGTTTTCAAAGCAAGTATAGAAACAACCAATAACGTTACTCGAATCACAAGAGACATCAAGAGAGACTTAAACTAGCTAGAAGAAGACAAAGGAAACTAAGATTACTTCAAGGAAACTAAGAAAGGAGGATTGGGAGCTTCATTTTCTACCAAAACTTCGAGAAAAGTTTCGAAGATTCCGCTCCGATTAAAAGGTTCTTCTCCGTGCCGAGGTCTTGTGGCAAGCAACTGCGGCCAGTGGTTTTCTCCGGTGGCTGTGGGTGGTGGAGGAGGGTGGAGGGAGGTTAGGGAAGGCTTGTGGGAGGAAAAATCTTCCATTTTCGTGACTTGGAAGCTTAAAAACGTATTCAGCACCGCCTCCACTCGCCCAGGCGACCAAAAATTGCCTGTAAAACTCGCCTGGGCGAGCTGCCCAAATTCTACAATTTTCTGCTTCAGTGAAAAATTAATTTCTCATGTTATAGACATTATTTTAACAATCGTAATGGTCAAAAGTTAGATATATGGGTTAGAAAGCTAACTTTAAAATTTGAAGGAGATCCAACGGTTAACCAATCTAGAATGATGATTTTACTCTTGCTTCATATGGATTTGTTTGGTCCTTCTAGAACTATGAGCTTAAGAGGTAATATCTATGGGCTTGTAATTGTTGATGACTATTCAAGATTCACATGGACTTTGTTTTAAAGATCCAAGAGTGATGTCTTCATTGCTTTTAGAAAATTAGCCAAACTTGTTCAAAATGAAAAAGGAAACAAGATTATCTCAATAAGAAGTGATAATGATGGGGAATTCCAAAATGAGCATTTTGAAAAATTCTGTAAAGAAAATGGAATCAACCACAATTTTTCAGCTCCAAGAACACCTCAGTAAAATGGTGTTGTGGAGAGGAAAAATAGATTCCTTGAAGAAGGTGCTAGCACACTTCTTAATAAGACAAATTTGCCTAGACAGTTTTGGGCTGATGCTGTAAGTATAATTTTCTACACTTTGAATAGATTACTAAGAAGTTCTATTTTGAAGAAAACTCCTTATGAACTGTACAAATGTAGAAAACCAAACATATCTCACTTAAGAGCATTTGGCGGCAAGTGTTTTGTATTAAACAATGGTTAAGAATCTCTTGGCAAATTTGATGCTAAAGCTGATGAAGCCATCTTCCTTGGATATTCATTACAAAGTAAAGCATATAGAGTTTTTAATAAAAGAATTTATGCATGGAAGAATCAATTCATGTTATTTGTGATGAATCTAACCCCTCTAAAGAGGAAAAGAAGTGTGAAAATGATGCAGGTCCTCTAGAAGAGTATATACAACTCAATGGATCAAATGACAAGGAAAAGGGAGAACCAATTGCAGAAATGAAACAATCAACACCTATTCAAAAGCTAGATGATTGGAGAACTACACGAGATCTCTCACTTGAAAACATAATTGGTGAAGTCACTAAGGGAGTATCTAATAGATCTTCACTAAGAAATCTCTACTGTAATATGGCTTTTGTTTCTCAAATTGAACCTAAGAGCATTGATCAAGCTTTACTTGATGAACATTGGATAATTGTCATGCATGATGAACTGAATCAGTTCAAGAGAAATGAAGTTTGAGAATTTGTTCCTAGATCTTCTTCTCAAGAACCTATTGGCACCAAGTGGGTTTTTGAAACAAACTTTATGAAAGTGGTATCATAGTCAGAAACAAAGTTAGATTGGTTGCAAAAGGTTACAACCAAGAGGAAGGTATTGACTATGAAGAGACCTATGCTCCAATAGCAAGGTTAGAAGCCATTAGGTTACTACTTGCATATGCATGTTTAATGGATTTTAAATTGTTTCAAATGGATGTAAAGAGTGCTTTTCTAGATGGGTATATTGAGGAGGAAATCTATGTTGATGAACCTCCAGGCTTTGTTGATTTCAAATACCCAAACCATGTTTTTGAACTAAAGAAAGCTCTTTATGGATTAAGACAAGCTCCTAGGTCTTGGTATGAAAGATTAAGTAATTTCTTGCTTAGCCAATCTTTCATAAGAGGACAAGTTGACAAAACCTTGTTTATTAAGAAGCATGGCAATGATATCTTATTGGTTCAAGTATATGTTGATGATATAATATTTGGTTCGATTAATCATTCCTTATGCAAAGAATTTTCTATCTCAATACAAAATGAGTTTGGAATGTCTATGATGGAAGAATTGACATTCTTCCTTGGTCTTCAAGTGAAGTAAATGAAAAATGGGACATTGCTCAGCCAATCAAAATACTGTAATGAATTGATCAAGAAATTTGATATGGAGAAAAGCAAAGATGCTGCTACTCCTATGCCAACTTCAACCTATCTTAATTCAGATGAAAAGAGCAAGAAGGTTGATGAGTCAAAATATAGAGGAATGATAAGATCACTATTGTACTTTACAGTAAGTAGACCAGATATATTGTTGAGTGTGTGCTAGATATCAAGCTAGTCTTAAGGAGTCACACCTCACTGCTGTCAAGAGAATCATCAAATACCTCAAATCAACCATAAAAGTTGGTCTTTGGTATCGAAAAGGTGCATCACTGAACTTAACTGGCTATTCAAATTTTGATTTTGCAGGATGCAAACTTGATAGGAAAAGCACCAGTGGAAAATGCCACTTGTTGGAAAGCTCATTATTGTTGTAACAATTGTATTTTTGGGAAAAACCTTAATTACAGAGGAGACTCTGCCCAAAATTTTATAATATGTTTTCCTATTTAATTCTTTATTAAATTTTAAATGGGTATAAGAGTTTGCTTTCTATATTGCAGTTCTCCTCTTTAATTTAGAATTTTTCTAAAATATCACTCTTGTGGTATGATGAATGTGATTGCTTGTGATTGGTGATGTTGAAATGAAACAATGTTGTTTTGGGTGTGAGTGTTGAAATGGGATGTTATTGATGTTTTATGATGATAAGAACGTTGAGATGGAATGATGTGAATATTGATAATGATATTGATGAGATATAATGTTGATGTGAACAATGTCATTGTGTGATGTGGATATAGATGGATACCCATGGGGGGTGCATAACTGGTCATCCTTGCAAGGAAGGATTTGTTCCTGGCCATCATCATGCATTGATAGTGTCGATGGTTGTATATTGTGTATATACACATGGGGTGTAGTGACTGGTTGGTTATTCTTGCGAGGAAGGTTTTGTTCCTAGCCACGGTCAGTGCACCGGTGAGCCCACATTGGTGTGTTATGTAGGTACATGGCAGGTGTATGATTGGTCATCCTTGCAGGAAAGGATTTGTTCCTGGCCATGGTCATACATTGATGATGCCCATGTTTCATACTTCATGTGCATGATGGAAATAGAATGAAGGCATGCGCGTACCTGTGAGTTTCAGTGGGCTAAGAACGCAGTTACTAAGGGGCCATCGGGTTTGGAATTCCTTTGTGGGTAACTGGCTGATCATTAGGGGGGGAATGGCCAGTGCACGACATGATGACCTTGATAGGCGGTGAATCATTTTTCCTCTAAAAGGATATTTCTGGGATATAGTACCACATTGCATGCTGATAGATGAGTCAGGAGCATGCATCATTCTTAACAAGATTGTTTGATTTGTGAAATGAATTGAATGATTGATTTGCCGAGTGTGTATATTAGACTGATGGATTTTGGTAATGATTGTGGTTGTTATTATTGTTTATTTTCCTAATTATTGTTATCTGATAATTGTTGTTTATATAATAAACTCACCCTTGCAATTTTTGAATCATGTGGTTGATACCTGTGATGATCATGAACCTCTGTTCGTGGGAGCAGATGATCAACAATAGGTGATATTGGGGAGAGATTTCTTTTAGTTGGAGCCGCCAAGCCAACGTGATAATGATGGAATTTATTTTCGGAGAGAATTGTGTTTCATTATCAACACTTTCTTAGTTGGTTCCTTGTTTCTTTTAACGGACATGTAATCTCAAGTTTATATATATATATATATATATATATATATATATATGTAAAAACTGAGTTATGTTCTGACTTAGGAATTATAAGTAAATGTTCTATATATTTATGTTCATATATATGTGCGTTTTGATAAATGTGTTATCGTGAAAAATTTATCCTAATTTTTATGATCAAATTAATGGAGTTTTTAATAAAAATTGAAAATTGCATGTTTAGAGTTGTGATATCGTAGCGACGAGGCGATCATTACATTTAGTGGTATCAAAGCAGGTCGAACCTTTCCAGCTGGTGAGTTGTGAGTCTGTTGTGTTTCTCTGTGCATTTTGTGTTTGCTTGTTAAATGCTCAATGTTTAAGTATTTGTCTGTTTTGTAGTTGCTTAGGTTGTTTGTAAGACTTGCAAACATTGTTGTGATGCATGGATTGTGAAGATTTAGTGGTATGATCATAACATATTTGTATTCCTAATGTCTAGTATACCATAGGTTTTACTGCCTTGTCATGAGTTATCAAACTGGCCATCTAAATAATTCGTGAAGTGCAATGAAACACTATGGCAAATAGTTTGAAATACAAAGGGTGAAGTATATGTGTTAATGTCTTGAGAAAGAACTGTTATAGAGGACTGATTTCTTGAGGCATCAACTTCAATAGTGTTTAAGTGGATTTTTTTTAGTAAATGAATTGTTTTGATTCTTTTGTTGTGTGTATTCCTTCCAAGTTCTCACTTCTTGGTGTGCGCAAGAAGTTATGGCTAGTAGGAATGATCATGCTATAGTTGATGCTCTCCAAGCCTTATTAGCTCGGGCAATGGGAAATCAGAATAGGGGAGAAACTACTGGAGTTGCCGAGTATCAAGGGCTGGATCGCTTTCAGCGAAATAATCCCCCTACTTACAATGGAGGATACAACCCTGATGGTGCTCAAAACTGGATACAGGAGATTGAGAAAATATTTCGAGATGTTCAGAAGAGCAGAAGGTTGCTTTTGGTACCTACACTTCAGTGGAAGAAGCTGAGTATTGGTGGGAGAACACTCATCAATGTTTGGAGGTTGAAGGTCAAACTGTGACCTGGGAAACTTTTAAGAGGGTATTTCTGGAAAAATACTTTCTTGACGATGTTAGAAACAAGAAAGAGATGGAATTTCTGGAGCTTAAGTAAGGGAACATGACTGTGGCTGAGTATGTAGCTAAGTTCAAAGAGTTGGTGAGATACTTTCCTCATTACCAAGGAAGAGATGGTGAGAGCTCCAAGAGTGTGAAGTTTCTGAATGGCTTGCGACCTGAGGTGAAGCAAGCTGTGAATTATCAAGGTGTTCATCAGTTTCCACTGCTGGTTAACATGTGTAGGTTATGGGATGAAGATTCTCAAGACCGAGCAGCATATTATTGGACTATGGGTCCAATGAAGAATAAAAAGACTGGGCCTCAGAACCGTGGGAAACCATACCCAACCCCTTCTAAGCAATATGGTAATCGTCCCAACAATCAAAGAACTGCTGCTATAAGGTTTTCTGGTGGTAGTGGTAGCAGACCTACTACTTTTTCGACCCAGATCCCTTGCTTTAAGTGTGGTAAGCTAGGGCATGTTTCTGCAGACTTTGTGCAAAGAGACCTGATCTGTAATAACTGTAAGCAGAAGGGTCACTTTCAAAGGGATTGCCCATATCCCTAGAGAGAGCAGAATGATGGAGGCCTGAAGGACCATACCAGACATCCGAAAGCCATAGGAAGAGTCTTTACTCTTAGTGGTGCTGAAGCTTCGAAATCTAAAGTTCTAATCCAAGGTAAATGTTTCATAAGTGGGATTCCGTTACTTGTACTTTTCAACTCTGGTGTGACCCATTTGTTTATATCTCGTTTGTGTGTAGAGGAACTTAAACTTAATGTGTCATTTCTAAGTGATAATCTTGTGGTAGAGACCCCAACTAGTGGTTCTGTTTTGACTTCTGATGTGTGTTTGAATTGTCTTGTAGAAATTTCTGGTAGGAAATTCTTTATTGATCTGATTTGTTTGCCTCTCAGCCAAATTCATGTTATTTTAGGTATGGACTGATTATCTTCCAACCATGTCTTGTTAAACTGTTTTGATAAACTTGTGATGTTTAGTGATTCTGAAGTGAATAAAAATAAGATGTTTATCTCCGCTAACCATATTGTGACATCTTTGAAAGAAAATGCTCAAGTATACATGATCTTGTTTAACCTGAAATTAGAGACCAAGGTTTCTATAGGTGACTTCCCTGTTGTTAGAGAATTTCAAGAAGTGTTCCCTAAAGATATAGCTGGTTTACCACCTGAGATAGATAGAGTTTTCTATAGATTTGGTACCTAGTGCTGGACCCATATCCATAGCCCCTTATAGGATGTCTCCTATGGAGTTAGCCGAGCTTAGGAAACAACTAGAAGAGTTGTTGGATAAGCAGTTTGTGAGACCTAGTGTGTCTCCGTGGGGAGCACCAGTGTTGTTAGTAAAGAAGAAAGATGAGACCATGAGATTGTGTGTAGACTACTGCCAGTTGAATAAGGTGACGATTAAGAACAAGTATCCCTTGCCTAGAATAGATGATCTTATGGACTAGCTGGTAGGGGCTTGTGTGTTTAGCAAGATAGACCTTAGGTCAGGTTACCATCAGATTCGAGTGAAGTCTGAGGATATTCCGAAGACTGCTTTTAGGACCCGTTATGGTCATTATGAGTATCTAGTTATGCCCTTTGGTGTGACTAATGCTCCTGGTGTGTTCATGGATTATATGAATAGAATCTTTCACCCCTATCTTGATAGTTTTGTGGTGGTATTCATAGATGATATTTTGGTATACTCTAAGACTAGAGAGGAGCATGAGGCGCACTTGAGAGGATTGTTTTACAAACCCTTAAGGATCGACAACTTTATGCAAAATTGTCCAAATGTGATTTTTGGTTAGAGAAGGTGAGTTTTCCAGGACATGTGATATCCCAAGGTGGTATAGCTGTAGATCCTTCTAAGGTAGAAGCGGTTCTTAAGTGGGAAAGCCCTAAATCGATGTTTGAGATTAGAAGTTTTCTAGGTTTAGCAGGATATTACCAGAGATTCATAGAAGGTTTCTCCAAGTTAGCATTGCCTTTGACCAAGCTGACTCGTAAGGGTCAAGTTTTTGTGTGGGATGCCCAGTGTGAGCATAGTTTCCAAACCCTTAAGGAAAAGCTAAGAATCACGCCTGTGTTAGTTTTGCCTAACCCAAGAGAACCCTTTGAGGTGTACTGTGATGCATCAAAAATGGGTTTAGGAGGAGTGCTGATGCAAAATGGCCAAGTAGTGGCCTATACTTCTAGACAACTTAAGATGCACGAAAGGAATTATCCTACCCATGATTTGGAATTAGCCGTTGTAGTGTTTGCTCTTAAAATATGGAGGCATTACTTGTTTGGCTCTAAGTTTGAAGTGTTTAGTGATCATAAAAGTCTTAAGTATCTGTTTAGTTAGAAAGAGCTGAATATGTGTCATACAAGATGGTTAGAGTTTCTTAAGGACTATGATTTTAAGCTTAGCTATCATCATGGCAAAGCCAATGTAGTGGCTGATGCTTTGAGTAGGAAATCTTTGCATGTATCTGCTTTGATGGTCAGAGAGCTGGATCTTCTAGAATAGTTTAGGGACCTTAGCCTTACGTGTAAGGTTACCCCTAACAATGTAAGATTAGGAGCTTTGAGGAATACTAATGGCTTGCTAGACGAGATCAGAGAAGGCCAGAAGTCTGATCCTTTTATGAGGACTCAGCTGGAATCTATAACGTTAGGGAAAACTAATGGTTTCAATGTGGGATCAGATGGAGTCCTGAGATTTCGAGATAGAATATGTGTCCCTAATGTACCTGAGCTTAAGAAGATGTGAAAATATAATGAACACTTATGCAAATAACCAAGAGGGGGTGAATTGGTTTTACCTCAGAGTTTTAAAATTTCCTTTCAAAATTTATAACAGCGGAAGACTTTCAAAAGGATCGTATCTTTCAAAACCAATTAGAAAAACAATTTTCTTCACCAATCAAATCACTCTTGTGCAGTAACCAAATTTGTGTGATGAACAAATCTTATACTTCAAGAATATAATGAAAGCACACAAGATTTATACTGGTTCACTCTCAACCCCGAAGGCTACATCCAGTTTTCTTCCAACCAAATCTTGGTTAGAGTTCCACTATAACAAATATTTGTTCTTTACAAGCTTACAACTGATCTCTCGTACCCACCCTAGGTAAAATTCAAAATTTATACCTCATAGACTTTTCAAACGACCAAGAACCAGAGATCCTTTCTCTATTCTTCCCTCTAGAAAACCTTTCTAGAAAAAGATTTAAAGAATACAAATGTTATATAGAAAAAAACAACACAATAATAAAGCAAATATCAATAAAAAAATAAAGCTTAAGGTTCAAGAAAGATATCACCTTATAATCCTCATCTAATTCAATAATATGAATGATTCAAACAAACTGAGAATATATGCAACAGATGAATAATACTCTTTCTTGATACTTTCTTTAACCACTAGCTTGAACAATTCATCAATCCTTGAGAATTATGGCTAAAAACACAAGTAACTCTCCATGATACTCATGATATTTGATTTTCTCACTAAACTCAGCCTTGGGTACTCTTGAGAGCTTTAGAAGGTGTCTATCACAAGGATTGCACGAGTATCTTTGTTTTTCAATTAATGAATAACACAAACCAAGCTCTTCTATTTATAAAAAAAACAGATTTAACTAACTGTAATCGATTAATGCGTCAATGTAATTGATTGTTTTAACTATTGTAGTCGATTATTTTAAACAGATAATCGATTAAAGTGTTCATCAGGAATCTAGAAATTTGTCATGAACAAAATAATCGATTAAGTCATCTTGCAATCGATTATTCCAGATGAACTTAATTTTCTAAAGCACACATGTAATAGATTAAGTTCCCATTTAATCGATTAACACAGACCATGTCTAAAACTTATCAATGCACATTTAATCGATTACGAACATCTGGTAATCGATTAAACCATATGAACATGCTGTGTAAATTTATGCAAAAGCTTATGTAATCGATTATTTCTCAAGATAATTGATTATCACAGAAACTTTCCAATTTTGTGTTAAGCTTATTTCATCGATTACGAACCAGTGGTAATCGATTAAAATGTTCATAAGACATTTTCTAGAAAATACACACATGTTGTAATTGATTATTTCACCTATATAATCGATTAAAGCAGTGAG
>PYAF01005485.1:135710-152071 GCA_007407185.1 Glycine tomentella
GGCATACAAACACACATCACAGACCATTCCAGTATATAATCATGCATAAGCTCATCAGACAGTCATCAACTGCCTCAAGCAAGGAACCTCAGTCCTTTATATCAACTCAGGTTATCTAACCTAAGGTTCCTCAGGCTCATCCCTCAACAAGCCTTTCCATAGACCCTCAGTGGTCTATCTCAGATCAAACATGGCCTCAAAGTCCCCACAGACTCAACACAAGCCATCCACACTGAGCTTCTCAGCTCACATAATCCAACAACTCAGGGTTTCTCAGGGCTTGAACGGTTCACATCACAGGACACCGTTACCATGGCCTCTCAGGCACAACAAGCCCATCACTAAGGCTCTTGCATGTCTCAGTCAAATGACTCAGTCCAAGTCACACATGCATAACCTAGAGCCAAAACCAAAGTTGTCCAAATCACAAATTGAAAGCTAATCCTTGATCCTCTCATCATTCTAAACACATCTCTCAACTGGACCCAGAGCTAATTCTAGCTCTATCACAGATGGGTCACTATTCACAAGAAACCCCCAAATCCCAAATCAATCGAAGAAACTTGAGTTTCTTACCTCAGCGGCGACCAAGAAGGCTGCAGGACAGCTTCCTCGAGCTCTGGAGTCCTTTCCAAGCCTTGGGTCTTCACCAATCAGCAGTTTTCTGAGGTTTCTCTGAGGAAAGGGATTTTGCTCACAAAGGGGTTTTTATGAAAAAGAATGAAGGATTCAAGCTTCCCTAAGGTTTCTCTCACGATTCAAGGCCCTAATAAGGTGTTTAAGCTCTCAAATATGGCCCGAAAAAGCTTGGAGCAAGCTCTAATGGAGGTCTTGGATGGAGAGGAAGAAGAAAGGAAGAAAAAGCCAAGGTTTTCGAGGGTTTGGGCCTTTTATAGGCCCCTGACGCAACTCCCACGCCCCCAACGTGGGATCCCACGCCCCAAGCGTGGCTTCCGAGACAAAATTCCATTTCTGGGCCACTTTCCACGCTCCAGGCGTGGGTTCCACACTTTCTGGAGCACTTCCCACCCTCCAGGCGTGGCTCACAGCAAAACTCCAAAGTTTGACCTCTTTTCAGCAACCATGGTTATTAGAGCGCCAAACTCGCTCTGATGCTTGCGCCGTTCGCGTCATGACTTAGGGTTATTATAACATGCACATGAATGAACAATTCAGGTTGAAAGACAAAAACAATCTCAGAACATCTTCTTCCTTAACCTTTGAAAGAGACTTCTTGCTTTAAAGAATCACTCAAAAATCCATGAATGTTTTAGTGTAAGCTAGAACTCATAGAACCCAGAAAAATCACTTAGAACGTGTTTAGAAAGCCTGTGTGTGCTCAGAATACGAATTGATCAAGTTACAAAACAAGCTGAGCCAAGGTTCTATTTATAAAAACTTTTGTAACTGTCAGTAATCGATTAAACGCGTCATATAATCGATTATTTAACTCATGTAATCGATTAAATCATTCAGGTAATCGATTAAAGTGTTCAACACAATTTCTGGACATGAGCAACGAACAAAATAATCAATTATTCCGTCTTGTAATCGATTAAGACATGAAGCTTCAAAATTTCAAAATATACTATGTAATCGATTACGGATTCTGGTAATCGATTAAACTAGGAAGCTTTTGAAAATAGATTGAACTATGTAATCAATTACTATATTTGGTAATTGATTATGCAGCAAATCTTATGTGCATTCACATATAGTGTAATCGATTACTACACTTGGTAATCAATTAAGACAGGAATATGTTTTTTTAATTTAAGCCTGTGTAATCGATTACTATTCCTTGGTAATCGATTCTTCCAGCACTGCTTGAAATCATGTATCGCAATGTAATCGATTACTACCTATTGGTAATCGATTAAAGTGTTCATCAAGGAAATGTAAATGAAAACAAAGGTCAAATAATCGATTATTCCGATAGGTAATCGATTACATTGTTCTTAAAAGCTTTTCCAGAATGAACCAAGAACAAAATAATCGATTATACCCTTAATGTAATCGATTAAGTCAGTACGAAAACCATTTTTCCAAAAACCTTTGATTCAAATTAAAACCTTAGTTGATTGGTAAGAACTTTGTTTGTTTTCATGAAAAACACTTGGTTAAAACAATGAATGAATGCATGGATCAATCAGATAGCTTTCCTTTTACATAAAATTCCAAGTCTTCAAGCATGTTGAAAGTACAAAACTAATCTTGTATCAAAGACTTCCAATCTTCATGAAGCTCCCCCTGTATTCAACATTTTTCACCTTCCTTTTCAACATGTAAACAAAGAGAGTTAGGAAGCATATAATAAAGAGGTTGTTGTGCCAATAACACTCTTAATTTGCTTTTCACTCAAGAACAAGCTCTCTTTAATCTCATGAATTTTTTTGGTATCATTTTCTTTTTCCTTTCTTTTTTCTCACTAGTTTTTCTCTTAGGTACCTCACTTTTCTTCTCTTTTTTAGGTGCAGTATTTTTTTTTCAACTCCTCTATTCTCTTTTCTTTAATCCTTATTTGATCCTCACACATTTTTCTAGGAGTCAAGGGCCTCAAAATAATTTTCTTGCCTAGGTGCTCAAATTCAAAAGTATTTTCCATGCCATTGTGTATCACTTTTTTATCATATTGCCATGGTCTACCAAGAAGGATATGACCAGCCTCCATAGGAACAATATCACAAAGAACATTATCATGATAAGCATTACTAGAAAAAGGAATGAGCACTAGAGAATTTACCACCACTTCTCCACTTTCACTAAGCCATTGTAGCTTGTATGGCTTTGGATGCTTTGTGGTTGGCAAGTGTAATTTCTCCACAAGTCTTGTACTAGCCACATTGGTGCAGTTCCCACCATCAACGATAAGTGAATTTACCTTGTCTTTTACCAAGCACTTTGTGTGAAAAATATTTTCTCTTTGAGTCTCCTCTTTTTCTAGGCAAAAATTACTCAACATTCTCCTTACCATCAAGAGTTCTCCCTCTTCGGCCTCCACTAGTGTGAGTTCCTTTTCTTCTTCACTTGAAGAACTATTTGAGTCACTTGAAGACTCACTCCTTATGCTTCCATCCTCAAGCAAAATCATAGTCCTCTTGTTAGGACATTAAGAAGCCATGTGTCCTTTACCAAGACACTTAAAACACTTGATATTGCTTGATCTTTTTGCAGTTGACTCCACCATTTTTTTTCTTGGGCTCTCCACTTTTACTTCTTTATTTTTCATAGGAGAAACCTCTCTTTTTGACTTGTCCTTCCTGCTGGAAGTTGCAGCCCCTTTGGAGAATTTGGAAGCTTTTCTCCTCTTTAGTTGTTGTTCCACCCTTTGAGCTTTGTGGACTAGCTCCTCAATTGTGGCATATGAATGTAGCTCCATAACATCTTGAATTTCTCTATTCAAGCCATAAAGGAATCTAGCCATTGTTGCTTCTTGAACTTCCACAATTTCAGCCCTTATCATCATCAATTCTATTTCGTTATAATATTCATCAACACTCTTATTACCTTGGAAATGTCTTTGAAGCTTATTATGGACTTCTCTTGCATAATAAGTTGGGACAAATCTTCCTCTCAAGCATGCCTTCAAGTCATCCCAAGAATTTACTCTTTGTCTCCTCCCTCTCACTATATCCATTTGAATTTGGTTCCACCATATCAAAGCATAGCTACCAAATTCTAGAGTTGCTAGAGTAACTTTCTTTTCTTCCTCAAAATGTTGGCATGAGAAAATTTGTTCTACTTTCACCTCCCACTCAAAATATTCTTCCGGATCATTATTGCCAAGGAATTTTGGATTTTTTTATTTTCACTCTATTCAATCCTCCATTCCTCTCATCTCTCTCTTCTCTTCTCACCCACCTATCTTCATCATCTTTATTTTGCCTCCTAGGATTATGTCTCCTATGATTTTCTCTTCTGTTATTTTCTCTCCAATCCTCCCTCTCACTCCTTTCATCATAATAGTTTTCTCCATAAGAAGAAGCATACTCACTCAACCTTCTACTATTATGAGCCTCTCCATCCACACTTTCTCTTGGATGACTCCTTCTTTGCATTACTTCAATTTTGGCATCTATTTCAGTTTTCAATTCTTTTATTTGTTTTGTCATGACTTTCATCAACCAAGAGGTCCTAGGTGAAAAAGCTTCTCCTCCACTTGAACTCATCCTTCAAAGAAAATGGTTAACAAAACACAAGTATATAAAGAAAATTCTCACCACTCTCTAAGTGTTTACCACTCTCACTCGTGTTTGCACACTTTCTAGGCTTTTTCTATAATTTTCTCTCTTGCCTTTTTCCACTCTTATTCCTCTCTATAGTTCTTAAGCAAAAACTTCTAATCAAATCAAGCTTCTTTACTATAGTGAAATAGGAAATGATTCCAGCCTAGACTCAAGAGTCCAAAGAACAAGAAAACTCTAAGACAAAACCTTGGAAATTTAAAGAGACAAGCAACAAAGCAAAATTTAGAAAAGTACAACTCAAATTGGATTCTAATGAAACAACTCAAGGAATACTATGGTTGTACCAAACTGCACAAGGAGGATATGCCTAATAAATTCAATTGCTAGAAGTCAAATTTCATCAAATTTGCATGTTATACAAGTTCATTTGATTTTGATGTTCAAAGGAACTTTTGAAACTTGTAATTTTGTAACCTTGCTTCTAGATTTTGTTTTTCATTCACTTTTTCCAGCCACTAATCAATAATGTCTTTGGTTGTACACTTGATGTATTTTCTTTTGCTTTTGGATTGTTTTTCTTTTGCACAAGTTCAAAATTCCTAAAGAAATTCAATGAATAACTAAAATATGATGTATAACAACTGTAAAATTTGCTTCTAACAACTCAATTCAGTTTAGGCTGGAGAGTAGAATCAAAACAAGTGGTCATACAACACAAAAACACTACAAACAAAAGTTGACAAGAATCAAAGCTAAAAATTAGAAAAATATCAAGAACACATGAAGAACATGAAGAACATAAGAACAATAAATCACATAGCACTTGAAGAAAACACTAAGGTTTTGTGGCTGAACACACAACAAGCCCACACCACTAAGAATCAAAGGAAAACAACAAGAAACAAGGAACTAAAATGGATTTTTGTTTTTGGGTTTTAATGCAGAATTTTACCTTTGAAGAATTCTAAAATTGAACCCATACCTGTTAAGTTTTCCCAAATCCTCCTTGCAATAGAACCCAAGCTTCAAGCAAACCTCAAGAACTCATAAATTCCAGCACTCATTGAATTGGGGCTGTTTTCAGAGTTTTAAGTTGCAGAAATGGAAGATGGAAGAAGGATAGGGATGAAGGTGAAGATAAGGAATGGCACCATGGAAAAGGATTTCCAATAAGCCTAGGAAGAATCACCACAATAGCATTGGGAAGTCATTGATAAGACTCAGAAGTTCTTGAACAAGAACAAGAGAGAAACTCTCACAACAATTTTCAGAAATTGTATTGATCAACCAAAGTTAGTTACATTCAGTTTTGGCACTTTATATAGGCCACAAAATTACAAGCTAAATGTCACTGAAATGTAGGAAAATACAAATTGAAATGAAGCTTGACGTGCAAGCTTTCCATAAGTGACCTTTGGCTTCCCAAACATGTGCAGAAAAACTTAAAAACTGGTTTAATCGATTATTTCGACCATGTAATCGATTATTTAACCTAAATAAACGATTACTTGGTTTGGTAATCGATTATTTGGCTCTTATCCATCCTGGAAACTGATATATGGCCAAAATAATCGATTAATTTGACATGTAATTGATTAACACAGAGCTATTTTCATTTTTCATACTCATGTAATCGATTACAGGATGCTTTTAATCGATTACAAGTAATCTGTTACAGGTGCGTGTAATCGATTATAGGTAATCTGTTAAAATAGACAACACTCCTTTTGTGTTTCCACTACTTTTGTGGGATTATATTGAATTTGAGACATCAAAATCCAACTCTTATCATCCTTGGTATGGTGTGTAACTTCATGCTTGTCAAAGTTAGCTTGAATATGGTCTTGAAGTGCTTGAGTGCTAGCTCTTGTCTTTGGTCCCTTGAAGCTCACCAAAGGAAGTGCTTCAAGCTCTCCTTCTAGTCCTTTGGTTTGTCTTGGACCTCCATCACTACAGGGATTCATTGTTCCATAAATGAACTAAGTAATCGATTAGGGGTAAATGGTAATCGATTAACACAGTCAAGTTATGTTCTGTGTTTATACTGAGTAATCAATTTCTTAATGTTGGTAATCGATTATTTGGTTCTTCAAAGCTCAAATAACAGATTACCAATATGTGGTACAAATTGATTAAAATAGTGAAAAATAGTTTTTCCAAAAACTTAAAACCATGAGCACTTTACTTTGATGCAATCATGAAATCTTAAACCTTTTCACAAACCATGTGCTTTCGTAAAATCATGAATGCAAGTAAATGAATGTTTATGAAATGCAAAGGATCATAGGATGATTCTCTCCTACATCAAGAAATTATAAATGCCTTCTCTTCATTTGTTCTACTTTCATCCCCCACTCAAAGTACTCTTCGGGATCATTATTGCCAAGGAACGTCAAAATTTTTATTTTCACTCCATTTAATCCTCCATTCCTCCCTTCTCTCTCTTCTCTCCTCACCCTCCAATCTTCCTCATCTCTATTTTGCCTCCTAGGATTGTCTGCTATTTTCTCTTCTATCATTATTTTCTCTCCAATCCTCCCTCTCATTCCTCTCATCTTCATAATTTCCTCCATGAGAGGAAGCATACTCACTCAACCTCCTACCACTATGAGCCTCTCCATCCACACTATCCATTAGATGACTTCTTCTTTGGGTCTCCCTTTTTAGCTCTTCAAACCTTGCATCCATTTTGGTTTGCAAGTCTTCCATTTGTTTTGAAATGGCTTTCATCAACCTAGAGGTCCTAGGTGACAAAGTCTCATCTCCTATTGAACTCATCCTTCAAAAGAAAAGGTTAGCAAAAACACAAGTATATAAGGAAATTCTCACCACTCTCTAAGTGTTTGTCACTCTCACTCGTGTTTGCACACTTTATCTAATCTTTTTCTATAATGTTCTCTCTTGCCATTTTCCACTTTTGTTCCTCTCTATGGTTCTTAAGAAAAAACTTCTAATCAAATCAAGCTTATTTACTATAGTGAAATAGGAAATAATTATAGGCTAGACTCAAGAGTCCAAGAACAAGAAAACTCTAAGACAAAATCTTGGAATTTTTAAGAGACAAGCAACAAAAGCAAAAATTTTAGAAAAGCACAACTCGAATTGGAATTTAATGAGACAACTCAAGGACATATATTGGTTGTACCAAACTGCACAAGGAGGATATGCCAAGTAAATTCAATTGCTAGAAGCCAAATTTCACAAAGATTGCATGTCATACAAGTTCACTTAATTTTGTGGTTCAAAGGAATTTTGAACTTGTAGTTTTTGTAACCTTGCTTTGCTTCTAAGTTCTGTTTTTAATTCACTTTTTCCAATCCACCAATCAATAATGTCTTTGGCTGTACCAAATTGATTTTTGTTTGCCTTTGATTGTTTCTTTCACAAAATTTTTGTAAGCTTTTGTTTTTCTTTTGCACAAAGTTCAAAAATTCTTAAAGAAATTCAATGAATCACTTAAAAACTATGTATAAAAAATGTAAAATTTTCTTCTAACAACTCAATTCAATTTAGGCATGAGATTAGAATCAAAAAGGTGGTCATACAACACAAAAAACACTACTAACAAAAATTGACAAGAATCAAGACTAGAAAATTAGAAGAAGAAAAAATCAAGAACACGTGAAGAACATAAGACATGAATTTCACATGGAACTTGAAGAAAAGCACTAGGTAGTTGGCGGATCACTACACAAGACCAACACCACCAAAACTTTTCACAAAAACACAACAACACAAGGAATTGAAGAAGATTTATCGATTTTCAAAAGGTGCAGATTTTTTACCTTTGAAGAAGTTTTAGAACTGAACTTGAAGAAGAATTCCACAAGGTTTAGACTCTAGATACCACTTGATGTATGACTGAACCCATTAGCCATTAGTTTTACCAAATATACCTTGCAATGAAACTCAATCTTCAATCAAACTTCAAGAACACAAGTAGTCCAGTAATTCACGAAATTTGTGGTTGTTTGGAAGCTTTTAATGGCAACGATGGAGAAGCTCTCCAATAAGTCTAGGAAGAATCACCACAATAGCTTAAAGCCATTGATAAGAAACAAGAGGTTCTTGCACAAGAACAAGAGATAAACTCTCACACAAATTTTCAGATTTGTATTAATGAACCAAATTTAGTTACATTCAGTTTTGGGCAGCCATATATAGCCCACGAAATTACAAGGGAAATGCAAGGGAAATGCAAATTGAAATGAAGCTTGTAGTGCACACTAAAGGAGCTTAAGGCAAGCTTAATGACGCTTGTGGTGCAAGCTTTCCTAAGAGACTCTTGGTTGTCCCAAATTCGTGTAAGGTTCAGTATTTTTAGCTTCTAAGTACAGCCAACAAGTTTACTAAGTTGCTAGACAAATTACACACAAGTGCACCTACACCTCTTTACACAATTGCACTAAAAAGTCTTTTTATTGTTTCTACTTTTGCTTTCAACAAGTGCTGAATTTAATTGGAATTAAATTCAACTTGAGATATCAAAATTCAGCTTGTGATCCTTGAGTTGATGTGCTTCCTCTTGCTTTTCCAAGTTATCCTTGATGTGGTCTTGAAGTGCTTGGGTTCTAGCTCTTGTCATGGATCCTTTAAAGCTCACCAAAAGAAGTGTTTCAAGCTCTCCTTCTAGACCTTTAGCTTGTAATGGACCTCCACCAGTAGGGTACATTCAACGTCAGTCGCTCACGCAGAGTCTCTAGGATTCCTTTCAAACCCAAGGGTATTTATTGTTGTGTAAGGCAATTATGATAGTAGGCTACATTCAACGTCAGTCGTTCACACAGAATCCCTAAGATTCCTTTCGAACCCAAGGGTAGTCTTTGTTATGTAAATCCTTTCAGGATCAGCCCATGTCATTCTTCTTAGCATATTTGACTTCTCTTGGATTCTTATTTTCTCACTTTAACTAAGTTTTGGTCTTAGGAAAATAATTGGGCTTAATTGATAATTGTTGCTTATTTTCATATTTTTGGGCTTATTTGACCTATCTTCCTTGTGCAAAACCTAGAGGATTCTGCAAAACTCCAAATGGAGAAAATGAGTAGTCCCTGTAAAGTTAAGGAAAAGAGCTACAATTTTCTTAGAGATAAGCTTGGGCTAATTCTTCTGGTTTGAGGGTCATTTTAGGCTTAGAAGTCAGAACCTCTACACTTGAGCTTTGGGCTATAAGTTTGGGCATTGATTGGTGTAATTAGCATAATTAGTTAGATTAGATGGGCCTAATCAGAGCCCATCCCTTCCTTCTGTTTAGTGACTATATATTAGTGTAGCTAGTTAGTTACTTCATTTTGTACAAACAAAATTTCTAGCTTATTGTGCAAGTTTTCAGAATTAAAATATTTTCCCTCTTTTCTCTCAACTATTCTTGATTGTTCTTCATTTTTCTTTTTCCTTCCATCTCCGTTCTTCTATTTTCTTACACAAATTTCGTAGTTCTTCCACCGATGATAATCATGGAAGGTTAAACAATCAATCAATCCAAGGATCCAATCCAAGCAAGGAGAATTTGAGTTCTGGTTTGATATTTCAATTTCTATATGAATGTTTGTAACGACTCGCCTCGTCGCTATGACATCACTAACTCTAATCGTGTGAATTTCAAATTTTAATGAAAACTCTATTAATTTGATTATGACAATGGTAGTAAGTTTTTCACAATAATACAATCATCATACGCACGATACAATTACAATAATTGAATACATATGTATACATATGTATACATATACTAAATTAGTACTCATCATTCACATGTTTAGAACTTAATTTAGTTTTACATGCATTTACAACTCAAAATATACATGTCCACAAAAAGAATTAAGGGACTAACTATGAAAGAGTTGATTAACATAAACACAACTCTTTCCAAAAAAAGTATTACAACGCCATCACGTTGGCTTGATGGCTCCAACAAAAAGAAGATCTCCATCCAAGGTCACCTATTGCTGCTCATCTGCTCACACGAACTAAGGTTCGCGATCATCACGGGTACCAACCACACGGTACAACAAATGCAAGGGTGAGTTTATCTTACCAAAAATAACAAGTACCATTCAACACTAATTAAAAGAGAACAACAATAACAACTCTAACCATTCCTAAAATCAATCAATTACAAACCCACTTGCAACAAACTCTCATCCACTTTTCCACAATTCAATACAATTATGCTCAAAATTATGCATGCATCTGACTCAACTCTCAGAATGCAATGTGGTTCCATCCTCATGGAAATAGCCTCTCTTAGGAAAATGATGCAATAGCTCGTCGAGGTCACCTTATCGTGCATTGGTCGCTCCCCCCCAACGATGATCAGCCCTGAGTCTCAAGGGAGTTCCAAAGAGATTGATTTCCCCCTAGTTCTCCCAGTACTTACTGTCCATCATTCTATTTTCATCCATGCAAATATGAAGTATGAAACATGGGCACCATCAATGTACTAACCATGGATAGATGGGGACCAGAATTTTGAACAATCCCTTTTTCTCTCTTAGGATGCTTAAAATTTGTAAACCCCTCCTCGCAAGGATATCCAATCATGCACCCCATGTACACACACAACATCACTGATGCACTGACCGTGACTAGGAACACATCCTTCCCCACAAGGATAACCAACCGGTCACTGCACCCCACGTGTACATACACAACATACAACTATGGGCACCATCAATGCATGACCTGGCTAGGAACAAATCCTTCCCTGCAAGGATAACCAATCATACACTCCCATGGGTATCCATGTATATCCACATCACACTATGACATTGTTCACATCAATATTATCTCTCATCAATGTCATTATCAATATCATCATCACACATATCAGACTTCTCTCATTTCAACATCATCAACCCAATCAACATTATCTCATTTCAACATCATCATCAGAATCATCAATATCATCTCATATTAATATAATCATCAACATAATTTCATTTCAATATCATCATTAACATCACAAACAATCGCATTTCACATCTATATACCATATGCCTGAGATTCACATTGCTCAGGTCTTCAAACAATACAAACCTCATTCATACACAATCCATATTACCATGAGACTCTTAATTTAGAAAAATTCTAAATTAAAGAGGAGGACTACAGTATAGAAAAACAAACTCTTATGCCCATTTAAAAATTTAGTATAGAATTAAATTAGAAAACATATTCTAAAATTTTGGACAGAGTCTCCTCTGTAATTAAGACTTTTTTCAAAAATCCAATCTTATAACAACAACATCATTCACAGTTTTATCCATCAACAAGCAAATTCATCGCATCCCATTTGTTAAAAACACAGTTTTTCTTGAAAACAAGCACACAACAGGAACAAATATACATCAATTATAAATAATATCGCATCCCATTAATTTAAAACATAATATTTCTTGAAAACCAGCACACAATAGGGGCAGACAGATATCCTCATAGTTGGACTCCTTGGCCCCCAACTATGGTACCAAAACTATAACTAAATAATAAACTCCCCTTACCTAACTAGAAGTTCTCCCGTTAAAGCCTCGGGGTTTTTTTTGCATGATACTTCAAATGCGCGTGTTTTTGTCCAAATGCAAAGGTCTATATACCAAATTGAAGACAATTTAGTATAGATTTCAAAGACAAGGTCAATGTTAACAGTTACCAACTCAAATCAAAAAGGGGCTAAACAGTGTTTTGGAAGTTCATATCAAAAGACATCATTTTGAAATTCCAATCACACCAATGTGATCAGGGTTCAACAGGGATAACAGAAATGACATCAATTTCATAAAAAAGAGACTTTTACAACATCTCATTTTCAAAGATTTTTTCAAAGGAAGTGTAAAACTCCCAACAATGGTACCCAAAACACAAGAGACACTAACAAAAGCTTAAACTAGCTAGGAGAAGACAAAGAAAACCAAGAAAGAGGATTTGGAGCTCCGTTCTCTACCGAAACTTTGAGAGGAGTTTTGATGATTCCACTCTGATTATGAGGTTCTTCTCCGTGTCGTGGTCTCGTAGCAAGCAACGGAGGCCCATGGTGGTCATCGGTGATCGTGGGTGGTGGAGGAGGATGGTGGGGGACATGGGTGTTGTTTGGGGAAGAAACAAGCATGAAAAATCAAGATTTCACGCTGCTACATGTTTTTAAAACTGACTTGACTCATCCAGGCGAACCAAAATGCCTGACAAAATTCGTGTGGGCGAGCTGACCCAATTTTAAAATTTCTGCTTTAGTGAATAATTATTATCTCACGATTCAGATGTTATTTTGCCAATCCCAATGGTAAAAATTAAATATTTGGGTTAGGAGCCTAATTTTAAAATTTTAAGGAGATCGAACGGTTAACCAATCCATAATGATGATCTTACTAAAACAAGTTTTGGGTCAAACTCAATCACACAATTTCAACGCAGTTCAAACAAATTCCACATAACTTAACATCCATACTAAGCAATTGCACAAGGATAATTTACACAACAATTCAACTAATCTATACAAATAAAATAATCAAACAATCACAACAAATACATTAAACATCTATTTTCAGTTATCGAAATTTAAGGGTGTTACAATGTTTATTTTCTTCTTCAATCTAATTTCATGATTATGAATGTGTTTAGTATTGAATATAGGGGGAGAAACATGAAGAATGAAGCCCAAGACTTGGAAGATAGTTTTGAGCTTTTTCACATGCCTTGAAGATTGTAATTCAAATGAAGTGTAGGAGAATGCAACCTTTTGATCCTTGCATTGCATTCACATACTCATTAACATGCTTAAATGATTTTTCATTAAAACATCAAAGCTACTAATTATTTGGAAAAGGATTTAATTGAGTAATGCTTTTGGAAAAATATAATTTTACTGTTTTAATCGATTATTCAGTTCTTGTTTCAAACTGGAAAAGCTTCTATGAACATTTTAATCGATTACCTATCGGATTAATCGATTATTTGGCTCGTACTTGAAACTGAAAAGCTTTAGTAAATGTTTTAATCGATTACTCACTTATTGTAATCGATTGCATAGTATAAAATATATTTTGTGCCTTGCGGTGATAATCGATTACCATCATTTGTAATCGATTACATAGGCCATTTGAAAAAGCTTGCATTGCTGCTTTAATTGATTACTATTATTTGTAATTGATTACACAGGCTATTTTGTGAAACTGAACTTTTCTGATTTAATAGATTACAGCTCGATTTAATCGATTATTTTGTTCGTTGTTGAAACCCAGAATATGCATTGAACACTTTAATTGATTAAGTGACAATTTAATAGATTACATATGTGTTTTAATCGTTTATTTGGCACGTGTAATCGATTACAGGTTGTTACAAAACTTTGTTATAAATAGAAGGAAGGCTTGGCTTGATTTCTAACTCGAACACTTTGTATTTTCTAGGCATACACAAGCCTTCTAAGAGTTTGAAAGTGATTTTCTGGGTTCTCTAACTTCTTGTCCCACTCTTTAATCATCATGAGCTACTAAGTGATTTTAGGACAAGAAACTTCAAGAGTTTGATGGAGAGCATGTTCTGAAATTCTGTTTTCTGTTATTCAACCTTGATTGGTAATTCATATGCATTCACATTCGTTGGATCATCAGGTTGTTTCTCTCCATAATCTTTGATTGTAATTCTATTTTGGAATTTATGTTATTTGATGCTATTGTAAGTGGGTTCTTGAAGCTTTGGCTAGAGTAGTGTTTTGTAGGAAAGAACAGAATAGTGTTCTCTGGTTCTTGCTCTTTAGAAATCTAATAAGGTTTTAGATTTCTATTCTTTATCTAGTGTTGATAAAGGGAGATTGTTGTAAAGCTTGTAAGAACAGAAATTTATAATAGTGGAAATCTAATCTAGTGTTGATTAGAAGAAACTGGATGTAGCTTCTGTTATGAAGTGAACCAGTATAAATTGCTTGTGTTAGTTTTCTTTATCTCTATCTCTACAAGTCATCTTGTTCATTTGTTCTTGGTTTTCATTACCTAACAAGTTTTGTTTTTGAGCTATTGGTTTCTTGAGCTGAGTAATTTGATTGAGTAAAAGCATTCTTGGTTTTTGAAAGTGATTAAGATCCGTAACTCTAATTTGATAAATAAATTTTAAAAGACCAAGTTTCAACCAATTCAACCCCCCTCTTGGTTATTGTGGGTATTCCTATTGTTTTCAATTGGTATCAAGAGTAGGTTCTTGAGTGTTATTCAAGATCACTATCTTTTTAAAAAAGAAAATGAATACCACACAAATTACCTTCAAGGAGGGTGCCTTTTTCAATCGTCCTCTGATGTTTGAAGGAGAGAATTTCAGTTTTTGGAAAAATATAATGAAAATCTTTATTCAATCAAATGACCCAGGTGCTTGGAATGCTATAGAAAAAGGTCCTATGATTCCTATAAAAACTATTGGTAATGATATGATTCCCAAAGAATGGGATGAAATGACAGATGCTGAAAAGAGAGTTGTCCAATATGATTTTAAAGCTAAAAATATGATTACTTCTACACTTTACTCTGATGAATTCTTTAGAACAATTAGGTGCACAAGTGCAGAGGAGATGTGGGAAATGCTAGAGATAACTCATGAAGGTACAGATGAAGTGAGAAGATCAAGAAAACATTGAAAATGATATGAATACTTCAATACAACCAAGAGGGGGGTGAATTGGTTGAACCTTGGTAGTTAAAAAATTTTCAAATCAGAGTTTCCACAGGATCTTTATCACTTTAAAAATTGTTTTGAAACCAAGAATCTTATATTCAATCAAATTCCCCTGTCAAGAAAATCAATAGACAATTGAAATCTTTCTGTGCAAATAATTTGATTCACAAACAAAGCAATTAAGAGATGAAGAGATGAGAATAAAGATCAGCCACAATTTTTATATTGGTTCACTTCAAACACTATGAAGCTACATCCAATTCTTCCACTCAACACTAGAATGGAGTTCCACTATTGCAAATAATATTCTTACAAGATATTACAAGCCTCTCTTTATCAACCCTAGATAAAGTTCAGAAATCTAAAACACTATTAGACTCTTAGACCAATCCCCACTGAGAACATTACTCAGCAACCATTAGAGAAACACTATCTCTAAACATCATGCAAGAAACCCATTTACAATAAGCCAATCTTTACAGAAATCAAAACAGATTTACAAACACAAAGAATAAGGAACGAATTCACCTGATAATCCAATGAACAAAATGCATATGTATGATTCACCAGGTTGAAAGAAAGAATGACAGAATCAAAGCATTCCTCTCCTTACTCTTTGAAACTCAATATGCTTCACTTTTCAAATCAACAACTCATATGAATTTTTGTGAAGCCTAGATGTTTTTCAACTCAGAAAACTTACTAAAGAAAGCTCATGAATGTTTGTGATTGACCATCTCAGCAGAATTGAAGGAGCTGAGAATAGTCATGAGATCTTGCCCATCCAGGATAATTTTCCTGATGAAAATCTTTTAAGTGTTTCTACTGTTTCTTCTGTTTCTAATCCCACCCCTTGGTTTGCTAATATTGTGAATTATTTAGTTGCTTCTGTTTTTCCTCCCTTGGATCACGAGCTCAAATTGATAAATTAAAGAGTGATGCTAAGCATTATATTTGGGATGACCCCTATTTGTGGAAGTTGTGCAGTGACCAGGTGATTAGGAGATGCATACCAGATCATGAGATCAATTCGGTCTTGCAGTTCTGTCATTCCTCAGCATCAGGTGGCCATCTCGGTATACAGAGGACAGCTCGCAAGGTTCTTGATTGTGGTTTATACTGGCCTACTATCTTCAGAGATGCGGCGAAGACCTGTAGCACTTGTGAGCAGTGTCAGAGAGCAGGAGGATCCCTTACATGGAGACAACAGATGCCTCAGCAACCCATGCTATTTTGTGAGGTGTTTGATGTCTGGGGTATTGATTTCATGGGTCCTTTCCCTGCCTCTTTTGGTTTCTCATATATTCTATTGGCTATTGATTATGTTTCAAAATGGGTAGAAGCCAGAGCTACTAGGACTAATGACGCTCGGGTTGTGGTAGATTTTGTTCGATCTAACATATTTTGCAGGTTTGGAATACCCAGAGCCATCATTAGTGATCAAGGAACCCATTTTTGCAATAGATCCATGCAAGCTTTGCTCAAGAAATACGGGGTTGTGCATCGAATCTCTAC
>PYAF01005485.1:160805-201271 GCA_007407185.1 Glycine tomentella
TTGTTTTCTTTTCTGCATCTTCACAAGATGTTAGTTGAGACATTTCAAGTTCATATTCAAGAAGCTTACCAAACAATGCAGCCATAGAGATCTTTGATAGATCCTTGGACTCCTTGATTGTTGTAACCTTTGGTTGCCAAGGTCTTGTCAAACACTTCAATATTTTGATGTTCAATTCTTCAGTGTCAAAGACCTTTCCTAGACCCAAAAGATGATTTACTATGTGAGTAAATCTGGTCTGCAGCTGAGAAATGCTCTCATTAGTGTTCATCTTGAACATCTCATACCATGGATCAAAGCATGCTTCCTTGATCTTCTAACTTCCTCAGTTCCTTCATGAGTAATTTCCAGCATCTCCCACATTTCTTTTGCACTGTTACATCTCACAGTCCTGAAAAATTCATCAGAGAAAAGTGTAGAGGTGATCATATTTTTAGCTTTAAAATCATATTGTGTAGCCCTTTGTTCAGCCTCAGTCATCTCATCCCATTCTTTGGGAATCAATTCATTTGCAACAGTTTTCGTTGGAATAAAAGGACCCTTTACTATTGCATTCCATGCTCCTGGGTCATTTGATTGAATAAAGATCTTCATTTTATTTTTTCAAAAACTGAAATGTTCCCCTTCAAACATAGGAGGTCTGTTTAAAGAGGCACCTCCTTAAAGGTTATTTGTGAAGAATTCCTATTTCTTTTTTAAAAGAAAAAGTGATCTTGAGCAACTTTCAAGAACCAGCTCTTGATGCCAATTGAAAATGATAAGAATACTTCAATACAACCAAGAGGGGGGTGAATTGGTTGAACCTTGGTATTTAAAAAATTTTCAAATCAGAGTTTCCATAGGATCTTTATCACTTTAAAAATTGTTTTGAAACCAAGAATCTTATATTCAATCAAATTCCTCTGTCAAGAAATCAATAAGTAAATGATAGTTTTCTATCTAATGAAATTATTCACAAACAAAGCAATTGAGAGATGAAGAGATAGGAATAAAGATCAGCCACAGATTTTATGCTGGTTCACTTCAAACACTATGAAGCTACATCCAGTTCTTCCACTTAACACTAAAATGGAGTTCCACTATTACAAATAATATTGTTACAGGATATTACAAGCCTCTCTTTATCAACTCTAGATAAAGTTCAGAAATCTAAAACACTACTAGATTCTTAGAGACCAATCCCCACTGAGAACACTACTCAGCCCCCATTAGAGAAACACTATCTCTAATCTTCATGTAAGAAACCAATTTACAATAAGCCAATCTTTACAGAAATCAAAACAGATTTACAAACACAAAGAATAAGGAACGAATTCACCTGATAATTCAATGAACAAGATGCATATGTATGATTCACCAAGTTGAAAGAAAGAATGACAGAATCAAAGCATTCCTCTCCTTACTCATTGAAACTTAATAGGCTTCACTTTTCAAATCAACAACTCATATGAATTTTTGTGAAGTGTAGATGTTTTTCAACTCAGAAAACTTACTAAAGAAAGCTCATGAATGTTTGTGATTGCCCAGAATACGAAATATTCAATCTCACAAAGCACAGGGCAATGGGTTCTATTTATAACAGCTTTCTAACTGAAAATAATCGATTAAACACGCTCCTGTAATCGATTATTTTGCATATGTAATCGATTAATTCAAGAATGTAATCGATTAAAGTGTTTATGATGTGTTCTGGGTTTGATCTATGAACAATGTAATCGATTATTCCGTCACGTAATCGATTAAACCAGACGCTCATGATTTTCTAAATGCACTGGGTAATCGATTACTAAATTTGGTAATCGATTAAGACAGACAGACCAATATTTTCAAATGTACTATGTAATCAATTAAATCAGTAGAACATGTTGGCCATAGGTATGATATGTAATCGATTACGAACTCCTGTAATCGATTAAAGCAGTCAATATGATTTTTCAATTTTAGACTATGTAATCGATTAATTCGATATGTAATCGGTTACAATGTTCTTGATTTGTTTTCCAGAAGGCATGAAGAACAAAATAATCGATGCCACTATGTTTGTAATCGATTAAAGCAGGAAAACTTCATTTTTCCAAAAACTTGATTTTAATATGCCTAATTTGTTAAATGCTTTTGAATTGGCCTTTAATCTAACAATTCTAAATGAATGATTATGCATGATATGCACATTGGATTATCAGATAACACTTCTTCCCTTTTTTATATGAATTAATTGATCTTTAAGCTTCCAAGGCACTTGCTATGAGGCATGTTGAAAGCACAAAACACAAAGCTCGATTCCTTGTCCATCTTTTCATGCTTGCTCTTGAATCAACAAACATGCCTTGATCCATGAGTATGAAATGTTCATGATGAACACCACTAAAAGCATTTCTCAGCTTCAAATGAGATTCACTCATATAGTTAATCATCTTCTTGGTCTCGGGAAGATCTTTGATGCTGAAGAATTAAATATCAAAATCTTGAAGTGTCTCACAAGACCATGGCAACCAAAGGTGACAGCGATCAAGGAATCAAAGGATTTATCCAAAATGTCTATGGTTGCACTATTTGGTAAGTTTCTTGAGTATGAACTTGAAATGTCACAACTAACCAATGCAGAAGATGCAGGGAAGAAACATAAAAGCATAGCCTTGAAAGTTGCGTCCTCAAAGGTTGAAAAAGAGGAAAACTCAAGTGAAGAAGATGAAGAAGACAACATGAATTTGATTGTCAAAAGGTTCAGCAAGTTCTTGAGAAGAAACAAGAATAGAAAGTTCACAAAGAACAACAACAACAACAACAAAACGAATGACAACAACTTTACTTGCTTTGAACGTGGAAAGCTTGACTACATCAAATCTGAATGCTCTATCTTTTTGAAAAAGCAACAAAGTGAAAACAAGATGAAGAAGGAAGGAAAGTCTAAGAGAGCCTACATAGCTTGGGAAGATAATGAGTCAAAAACTTATGAATCCTCAACTGAAAATGAAGAAGCAAATATGTTTCTCACTTCCACAATCAATGAAGATAATGATGATCTCTCAATTGCTGGAACTGAGGTAAATTCTGAACTTTATCAAGTTATTGATGCTTTTCAAGAAATGCATGAAGAGGCCCAAAAACTTGCAAAATCCAATAATAAGCTCAAAGGAAATCTTAGATGGCATGTTGCAAAAATTACAAAATTGTAAACTGAAATTTTCAACTTGAAAGAAGAAAATGAAAAACTTGTTTCAAGTTACAAAATGAATGGATGTGTATGTGCTTCTTCTTCTAATAAGGTTGACAAATACAATTTGTTGCAAAAGGATTTTGATGATTACAAAAGAAGTCAAGGAGAAAAATACATGCTACTCTTATCCAAGAATAGTGATTTAATTGATCTCTTGAGAAAGTTTTACAAAGGAAAATGCAACTTGGCTGAAATGTTGAGTGTGCAGAAATATGTTGGAGATACTTCTGGTTTGGGTTACAAACAAGGCTCAAAATCCTTTGGCAAAACTATTTTTGTACCACCAAAACAGAAGAATAAAAAGAAGTTCAAAAACTCAAAGATCAATCAAAATGCCGACTTGAGAAATTCATCAAAATCTGTAACATGCAACTATTGTATGATGAAATGACATATATCATATAAATGCTATGCTAGGAGATTCTATGTGCCTAATGGAGATTGTATTTGGGTGCAAAAGAAGAAGAAAGCTGCTAACCCCTATGGATCCAATCTCAATTGGGTAACTTCCTTTATAAATTGATTTGAATTTTGCAGGAATTTCTAAGAGCTAAATCTTCATTATGGTACCTTGATAGTGGATGCTCTAGACATATGATTGGTGACATGTCAATGCTCGCAAATTTAACTCTTAAAGATGGAGGATTTGTCACCTATGGAGATAATAACAAAGGGAAGATCATTGGAGAAGGCAATATAGGAGACAACATCAAAACCAAAATCAGAAATGTTCTTTATGTGGAAGGTTTAAAGCACAATCTCCTAAGTATAAGCCAACTTTGTGATAAAGGATTCAAAGTGTAATTCAATGACAATTGCTACATGATATGTGATGAACAAAGTGGTGAGGTGATTCCCATAGGTAAAAGAAAAGGTAATATCTATTTACTCTCCATAGATCATGCATTCTTTCACAACACTTCTTGCCTAATAAGCAAAATTGATGAATCTTGGCTATGGCATAGAAGGGCAAGTCACATTAACATGCATCATATGAACAAGCTAATTAAGAAGGATTTAGTCATTGGCTTATCCAAACTCAAGTTTGAAAAGGACAAATTATGTGATGCTTGTCAAAAGGGGAAGCAAACTAAAAATTCTTTTCAAAGTAAAAATATTGTTTCCACCTTAAGACCCCTTGAATTACTTCACATAGATTTGTTTGGTCCTTCTAGAACTATGAGTTTAGGAGGTAATTACTATGGGCTTGTCATTGTAAATGATTACTCTAGATTCATAGGGACTCTGTTTTTGAAATCCAAGAGTGATGCTTTCAATGCTTTCAGAAAATTAGTCAAACTTGCTCAAAATGAAAAAGGAAACAAAATTATCTCAATAAGAAGTGATCATGGTGGAGAATTCCAAAATGAACATTTTGAAAAATTCTATGGAGAAAATGGAATTAACCACAATTTTTAGCTCTAAGATCACTTCAACAAAATGGTGTTGTGGAGAGGAAAAATAGATCCCTTGAAGAAGGAACAAGAACTCCTCTTAATGAGACAAATTTGCCAAAATATTTTTGGGCTGATGCTGTAAGTATAGTTTGCTACACTTTGAATAGATTGCCGATAAGGCCTATTTTAAAGAAAACTCCTTATGAACTATACAAAGGTAGAAAACCAAACATTTCTCATTTGAGAGCATTTGGCTGCAAGTGTTTTGTTTTAAATAATGGTAAAGAATCACTTGGAAAATTTGATGCTAAAGCTGATGATGCCATCTTCCTTGGATATTCATTACATAGCAAAGCATATAGAGTTTTCAATAAAAGAACCTTGTGCATGGAAGAATCTATACATGTGATTTGTGATGAATCTAATCACTCCAAGGAGGAAAAGAAGTGTGATGTAGATGCAGGTCCTTTGGAGGAATTTATTCACCTCAATGATTCACTGAATAAAGAAAAAGAAGAACCAAGTGCTGAAACAAAATCATCAACACCAGTCCAAGAGCCAAAAGATTGGAGAATTACAAGAGATCTCTCACTTGACAATTTCATTGGTGAAGTATCAAAGGGAGTATCTACTAGATCTTCATTAAGAAATCTCTGCTGTAATATGGCTTTTGTTTCTCAAATAGAACCTAAGAATATTGATCAAGCCTTAATTGATAAACATTGGATGCATGCCATGCATGATGAATTAAATCAGATTAAGAGAAACGAAGTTTGGGAACTTGTCCCTAGACCTTCCTCTCTCAACCTATTGCCACTAAATGGGTTTTTAGAAACAAACTTGATGATAGTGGAATCATAGTCAGAAACAAAGCTAGATTGGTTGTAAAAGGTTACAACCAAGAAGAAGGCATTGACTATGACGAAACCTATGCTCCAGTTGCAAGATTGGAAGCCATTAGGTTATTGCTTGCATATGCATATTTAATGGATTTTAAACTTTTTTAAATGGATGTTCAAAGTGCTTTCTTAAATGGTTATATTGAGGAAGATATATATGCGGAGCAACCTCCTGGTTTTACTGATTTCAAACATCCAAACCATGTTTTTAAACTTAAAAAAGCTCTTTATGGTTTAAAACAAGCTCCAAGATCTTGGTATGAAAGATTAAGTAAATTTCTGATTAAACAATCTTTCACAAGAGGACATGTTGATAAAACCTTGTTCATCAAAAGGAAAAAGAACGATATCTTATTGGTTCAAGTATATGTTGATGATATAATTTTTGCTTCAACTAATCAATTGTTGTGCAAATAATTTTCTATCTCTATGCAGAATGAATTTGAAATGTCAATGATGGGAGAATTAACTTTCTTTCTTGGACTTCAAGTGAAGCAAATGAAGAATGGAACATTTCTAAATCAAGCCAAGTATTGCCTTGAAGTGATCAAAAAGTTTGAAATGGATAAAAGCAAAGATGCTGCAACTCCAATGGCAACATCAACCTATCTTGATTCAGATGAAAAAGGAAAGAAGGTTGATGAGTCAAAATTTAGAGGAATGATTGGATCCTTATTGTATTTGACAGCTAGTAGACCAAACATTATGCTAAGTGTGTGCTTGTGTAAGATATCAACCAAATCCTAAAGAATCACACCTTACAGTAGTCAAAAGAATCCTCAAATATCTCAAGTCAACACCAAAAGTTGGTCTTTGGTATCCTAAAGGTGCATCAATCAATATTTTTGGTTATTCTGATTCTGACTTTGCAGGGTTCAAGTTGGATAGAAAAAGCACTACTCGAACTTGTCATCTACTAGGAAGTTCATTGATCTCATGGCATTGCAAGAAGCAATCTTGTGTTGCTTTATCAACAGCTAAACTGAATACATCTCAGTTGAAAGTTATTGTGCTCAAAGCTTATGGCTAAAGCAACAATTACAAGATTTTGGTGTAGAATTAAAAGAAATACCTCTACTATGTAACAACACAAGTGCTATCAACATCTCAAAGAATCCAATAATGCACTTAAGGACCAAACACATTTAGATAAGGCATCATTTCCTAAGAGATCACATCCAAAAAGGTAATATCAAAATTGACTTCATTGATACTCATAAACAATTGGCTAATATATTCACTAAACCTTTGGCTAGAAATAGATTCTATGCTCTTAGAAACATGCTAGGTATCTTGGATGAATCTAATCTTCATTAGCATGATTGTTGTGTGCTTATCTATGTGAAATGGTTTCATATTTTATCCATCATCAAATGTGCCTTCAATTTCCAAATTGTGCTGCATAAAACACTATTCATTCTGATATTTTCTCTGTAATAATCAATTAGAGCACAAATTAATCGATTAAAAGAACTTAAAACATGACTTAGAATGAAATCTGTGCTTATGTAATCGATTATTCTTCATAGAAAAATAATTCCAGAAAATTAATTTCTCTGTAATAAGCGATTGAGCCACAGATTAATTGATTACACTGTACAAAAATCCTTTTACAAAATTTAAATTCACTAGAATAATCGATTACAATGAATGGTAATCGATTAAATTACTGAAAATCTGTTTTAGAAATTCTTATCCCTCTGGAATAATCGATTACAAATCGAATTAATCGATTACACAAGCTTCAAATTGATTCTGCACTTCAAATCTCTATGGAATAATCAATTAAATATGGGAAATAATCTATTATACTTCATCTTCCTTAACTGGATTTCACTGAAATAATGGATTACATTACGAATTAATCGATTATAGCCTCTACAGAAACTGATTTTGCCTACGAATTAATTGATTACAGAAGGAAATAATCGATTATTCATGGAGTTACTGCAGAATCTGTCAGATTTTCTTGGAAATTGTAATTGTCCAGCTGCCACCGAATTCAAATTTGAATCTTCTATACTTTAATGGTAGTGGGTTAATTCGTATTAACTGTTCATACTTTCAAATTTTAAATCTTTGGAGCCTAAAAATTTCTATAAATACAGCCATTGTTGAAGAAAGAAATCACACCAAACTTCTTCTTCTTCCTAAAACACTTTTGTGTTCTTTCTCCCCCTGAGTTTAGAAACTCTACCCAGAAAGTCTCTCTTTTCTCTTTAGCCATGTCTACCTCAAAGAGAGTCAAAACCTCCAAAAGAAAGGTTGGTGAAACCTCTAACCCTGTTGTCAATAGGTTAGATCACTGGTTTCCTGCAGAGAGAGACAAAATGACCTACCTACAATTCAATGCCAACAAATTAATTTGTCCTCCTAAACACCTTGAAATTGACTAGTTCATTAGGGAAGGTTTTTTAGTTCCATGCTTTTCTTGAAACCCAGGGATTAAGGAAATTTGTTGAGATGAAGGGTACATTTTACCCTGAGTTAGTAAAGGTGTTCTACACCTGTGCTAAAAGTTCCATGGATGGGACTCTTCTATCCCAAGTGAATGGAGTTGCCATGGAAATAACTCCAGAAGTCTGGGAAGCAGTGGCTGGAACTTCATTTGAAGGTGAAAGGAAATTTAAAGAAGAGGCTGGGGGATATAATAGGGTTGAGACCTATAGGGGGATGCTTATTGATCCCCAAATGAGGCTGAAGCTTAGGCTCAGCACTGGCCCCATGACCCATGAAGACAGAATCCTCCACTACATTATCACATACATCCTCGCTCCTAGAGCCACCAACCATGCCCAAGTCACTGATGATGACTTGCAACTTATGTTTGGTCTCAAGAATTCAATTCAGATGAATTGGACTCTCATAATTAAGGAGATAATGCTTAAGTCTAAGAGGTTAATGAATTACCCATTTCCTTATGTTGTGCTTGTTTCCAGGTTTATTGACTATTTTAACATAGATGTTTCTAATGAGGTTGTTGACAACACCAACTCTAGCAACAACCTCATCAAGGAGAAACATCTCACAAAGCTAGGCATGGCCAAAACTCCTCAAGGATGGCAAATGGCTGACCAATAAGTCCCTGTTGCTGCTGCTGGAATTGAAGAGGAAGGTGATGAAGAAGCTGAAGAAGAAGGCCCTGCTCAACCATCTTACAGTCCATTTGAATCTCTTATGATTCAAAAGATAGATGGCCTATTGTCTCTGCATCATGAGCACAGGGCTGAGACAAATTCAACATTAGAGGAAATAAAGTCTAGGCTAGAAACATAGAAACTAAGCTTATGTTTGATGGTTCTAAATCCTTTTAGGATTTTTATGTTTTTCATTCTAGTTTCTTGTATTTTCTTTTTCTTGCTTTTCCGCTGCTTTCTTTTATGTTTTTTTATTAATGTACTGTTTTTCCCCATTGATTAATGAAATTTCTCCTTCTCATTATTTGTTGTGCTATGTTTTTGTCTTTGATAAGCCAAATAGGGGGAGAAATATTGATTGATTATCATGCTCTGTTGTGCTCTATTTTTCTGCTAAGTTTTGCACAAATCAAAACTAATGAATTATCTAATTAAGGGGGAGCAAATTGAGCTAATTAAGCCTAAGGAAGCAACTAATGCAAGTTAATGATTAATGTTTGTGCAAGCATATCTCTTAACACTTGCTCTTGGCAAAGAGGCTGATTTGTTTTCAGGTTTACAAAAGTTCAAAGTCTTCTACTTTTTATCCCTCAAAGAACTTCAAAATCTAACAAATGGTCAATCAAATATTTGGCATGTTCAAAGCCAAAAAGGGGGAGATTGTTGAATATAGGGGGAGCAACATGAAGAATGAAGCCTAAGACTTACAATATAGTTTTGAGCTTTTTCACATGCCTTGAAGATTGTAATTCAAATGAAGTGTAGGAGAAGGCAACCTTTTGATCCTTGCATTGCATTCACTTACTTATTAACATGCTTAAATGATTTTCATTAAAACATCAAAGCTACTAATTATTTGAAAAAGTGTTTCATTGAGTAATGTTTTTGGAAAAATATAATTTTATTGTTTTAATCAATTACATAGCATTTTAATCGATTATTCAGTTCTTGTTTCAAACTAGAAAAGCTTCTATAAACATTTTAATCGATTACCTATCGGATTAATCGATTATTTGGCTCGTACTTGAAACTGAAAAGCTTTAGTAAATGTCTTAATCGATTACTCACTTATTGCAATCGATTACATAGTATAAAATGTATTTTGTGCCTTGCTGTGATAATCGATTACCATCATTTGTAATCGATTACATAGGCCATGTGAAAAGCCTGCATTGTTGCTTTAATCGATTACCATTATTTGTAATCGATTACACAGGCTATTTTGTGAAACTGAACTTTTCTTATTTAATCGATTACAGCTCGGTTTAATCGATTATTTTGCTCGTTGTTGAAACCCAGAATATGCCTTGAACACTTTAATTGATTAAGTGACAATTTAATCGATTACATATGTGTTTTACTCGTTTATTTGGCGCGTGTAATCAATTACAGGTTGTTACAAAATTTTGTTATAAATAGAAGGATGGCTTGGCTTGATTTCTAACTCGAACACTTCGTATTTTCTGAGCATACACAAGCCTTCTAAGAGTTTGAAAGTGATTTTCTGGGTTCTCTAACTTCTTGTCCCACTTTTAATCAGCATGAGTTATTGAATGATTTTTGGCCAAGAAACTTCAAGAGTTTGATGGAGTGCATGTTCTGAAATTTCATTTTTTGCTATTCAACCTTGATTGGTAATTCATATGCATTCACATTCATTGGATCATTAGGTTGTTTCTCTCCATAATCTTTGATTGTAATTATGTTTTGGAATTTATGTTATTTGATGCTATTGTAAATGGGTTCTTGAAGCTTTGGCTAGAGAAGTGTTCTCTAGGAAAGAACAGAGTAGTGTTCTCTGGTTCTTGCTCTTTAGAAATCTAATAGGATTTTAGATTTCTATTTTTTATCTAGTGTTGATAAAGGGGAGTTGTTGTAAGGCTTGTAAGAACAGAAATTTATAATAGTGGAACTCTAATCTAGTGTTGATTAGAAGAAACTGGATGTAGCTTCTGTTGTGAAGTGAACCAGTATAAATTGCTTGTGTTAATTTTCTTTATCTCTATCTCTACAAGTCATCTTGTTCATTTGTTCTTGGTTTTCATTACCTAATAAATTCTGTTTTTGAGCTATTGGTTTCTTAAGCTGAGTAATTTGATTGAGTAAAAGCATTCTTGGTTTTTGAAAGTGATTAAGATCCTTAACTCTGATTTGACAAATAAATTTTAAAAGACCAAGTTTCAACCAATTCACCCCCTCTTGGTTATTGTGATTAAGACCAAGTTTCATTTAGGATTGAAAATGGATTAGGTTATGGATTTATTTCCTAATTTCAAATTTTAATCACAGATTGTTTGGATGATATTTCAATATGGTTTGTAATTTCAATTTATTTAGGAGTTAACTCGATTGAATTGTTTCTACTGATATTGAATGAACCTTCATAATATGATCATTATTTGAGAACTATGATAATTCACATTGCTTGTTTTGATGTATTGGATTGATATTCTCTAATCTGTTTTACAACATCTTTTATTAATTATGTCAGTGTGTTTTCTGTTTGTATGTTTTTGAAATTTTTTTTACTTAGTGTCCGCAAACCATTTGATGAAACCCCTGTTGTTTATCAGTGAATTGAAAATGGAACCAAATTGATCGTATCTCTGAGTCGACCTAGGTTATTCCTGTACTATAGAATTATCCTAATTTTATTTGTTTTATAGAGATTCGACAGTCGTTATCAGTCATCAATCTTCAACGGGATCGATGGACCCATGGCATCCCTCTATGATCATAAATCAAGATAGTTTCACTTGGTCATATACCAAAATGTAACAATCCATTGTCATCCTTCAATGGTTCACGTGGTTAGTCCCAAAGCATTATATTTCCTTGTTGTCAAAGTAATCAAATATTTAAACAAAAAGAAACGAACAAACCTTGAAATCAATATTTTAGTTGATTGTTTAAATGTCAAATGGCTCCACTACCATCTTCCAAAATTGACAAGCAGTTGAATCAAACAAAACATAGTCTTTGAGGGAGTTTCCGAAGAGACCTACAAAAGACAGTATGAGGTTGCATGAATCATCACATCTTTTAGAAATAAACAGTCAATCAGTGTCATTAAAAAAAGGATGGAGATAAAGAAAGAAGAAGTGGACCAGCAAAATATAACAAGATAGAAAGAATGTCATGAGCATTGCACAATTTAAGGCTCATCTCGTCCCAAAATGTTGAAACTAGACATATTTCATTTTCATTTTCATGACTCGCAACCTTTTGCATTTCATTCTGGGTACAAAGCTCACATTTATTGCATTTCAGGGCAAAGCTCACATGCCTCTTTTCATTCATCATAATGCATTCCAAAACTCATATGCTTCATATCAGGATTTAAGTGCATAGTTTTCTCTCTATATGCCAGTTTTTGAAATCCAGTGTTTTCCATTTTTGAGTTTGGGGTGAGTGACCCTTTTAGGGAGTCAACCTATCGCTTTCTTACAGGTTTGAGCATCTGGGTATCAGTACCTGTTGGCATGTTTATAGGACTCAAAATCCTTTGCTTTACAGTTCATAAGACTCAATCCTCCATTTTAGTTTCATAGGACTGAAAGTCCTCTGTTTCATGGACTCAATGTCCTCTGCTCGTAGTTTCATGGGACTCAAAGTCCTCTACTTTATGTTTCATATGACTCAAAGTCCTCTGTTTTATGTTACATAGGAATCAAAGTCCTCTATTTTAGTTTTGTAGGAGTCAAACTCCTCTGCTTTCATTTATAGGACTGAAAGTCCTCTACTTTATGTTTCATATGACTTAAAGTCCTCTGTTTTAGCTTCATAGGACTCAAAGTCCCATGTTTCATGTTTTGTAAGACTCAAAGCCTTCTATTTTAGTTACATAGGACTCAAAGTCCTCTATTTTATGTTTCATAGGAGTCAAAGTCCTCTATTTTAGTTTTATAGGACTAAAAGTTCTTTGCTTTCGCTTATAGGACTCAAAGTCCTCTACTTTCATTTATAGGACTCAAAGTGTTCTGCCTATTGTTTCACGAGACTCATTTCCCTGCCCTGTCATGTTGAACTCAAAGCTCTTTAATTTGTTGATATGCCAAACCATATTTTTCAAAGATTCTCCGCCCTCATGTTGTGATCATTCGAAGGATCACCCAAACAGAATTAGTGTCATTATCTTTACTTATATTTTATTTTCAATAAAAGACGAGTAAAGAAGGGCAGTTGTCGGACCCTAATTTTGTCTGAACACATTTTTTAAAAATAATAATAATAATAATAATAATAATAAAATGAAAAGAAGAAAAAAGAAAAAAGGCCCAAAGGGACCTAATGGATAAAAGTTAAAAATTGAAGGATTGTGCATTAATCACAAAAGGGAGAGGCACGAAACCCAAGAAGGAACTGGTACCCAGGTAACTAATAAGTGTCATATTTTAGTCATTTTCAGGATTATATTATATTTTTTATTTCAATAGTTTTCTTATAAACTTCCTTTAATTCTAGTTGTTTTATATTTTGTACATTTATAAATGTTGTGTTTTAAATTTGGAAGATTCATCCATGAAACTCTGATGTTTCGATGGGTATTTGTTGGATCCAGAAACCAAGCCAGGATGAAGGCAAAAAGGTCATTTTTATAGAATTCCAGAGTGCAATTCTCCCTGGCTAGCAATCAGCTCGCCTGGGCTAATGAGATTACTTATTCCTGAAGTAACCAACTTGCTTGGACTAGCTGCAGCTCGCCTGGGTGAGTGACCATACTAGCTAGAAGTAACCAACTCGCCTGGGCAAGATGGTCTGGCATGTCTTACACCAAATGTGTATAAAAAGCCATGCAAGGTAGTTCTAGCAAGCAGAGAACGAAGAAACCATAGATGAAAACATATAAAGAGGAAAGAGAATGGAGAAAAAGATAGTTGATTTCACAGAGAAGTGACCGTGGATCGCTACCTTCGTCATGTCTTATGTTGATCTTGTGCTTTACACAATGATCGGCTAGTTTCTCCAAAGGATTGGATGTAATCTTCATACCATTATGTATTTCTTTATATATATATATATATATGTATGTATGAATCTTTTCTACTCATTACTGGTGATTTTATTCTATTCATAATGCTTGATTCTACTTGATCACTAGTTTCATGAAATTGGATTCTAAGTTTGACTCAAAAGTGTTGTTAGAATTTGAACTGAATGATTTTACTCTTTACATTATGTTGCTAGGAATAGAGCATAATGTTTTGATTGCAAATAGCACAAGATTATGATTGTAATACTGGGATATTTATTTCATATGTGAGGAATTGATATTCGATAAATATCTTTAGGATTCTCAAATGCGAGGGATCAATTCGGGGTGAATTGATGTGTGCATCATTAATGTTATAAAATGATGCATATGTATTAATATTAATTGGTTACTGAGGGTATGAACGATGAAATCCAATCCTACATTTCTCTTGAACTATTTAACTTCGTTTTAAATGATTTCGTATTTCTGACGCACTAATTCAGTTATTTCCGGTATTTTAGTAAACCCATGAAATTTAGATTATATTTATTGTACATAACTATTAAACTGTTAAGTTTTATTTGGAAAACTGAGTAGCTTAAGTCCCTATGGAGACGATCTCTTTATAAATTTTGTAACCTGTGACGACCTTGAAATTTTCGTTATTTTGTAAACTGAGTATTCTTGCCAAAAGTCTGACAACAACCCCTCATTCCTCCACTCTCTTTCATTCTTCCTTTCTGTTTTCTTCTCTCTCGCTTATCTTTCTCTCCTTTTTTTATATCTGCTCTTTGGTTCGTTTCTTTTGCCTGTGGGCACCATGGCTATCGGCGAAGGCTGTAGAGGTTGTTACTATTGCCTTTTGCTCATTATTTTCATTTTTTTGGTTTGTTATTCAAGTGTTTCATCATCGTCTTCCTCTTTCACTACGTTTTTGTTTTTTATTTATTTATTAGCTTCGTCCATCGCGCTGCAGCCGTGCTGCGTCTCGTTGCTACTAGTCCCATGGAGGTGCACCTCCTCCCTCGCGCTGTTTTGTTGCTTCTACACCTAGGGTTCTAACCCTTCTTAATTGCTTGCGGGTTGGATCGAGTCGCTCTGACCTGGTTCCAACCCTAGCCCAATATATCTATAAAACAAAAACAAAAAAAATGTTGAAATGGGCAGGAATGGAAGGCCTAGTTTGCAAGTCTGAAACAAATAAATACTGCTCTTTACACCCGCTCCTTTATATATACGTCCTATTTCATTATGGGCATAACACATTTTGGTTATGTATGCAATAAATAAATATTGTTATTTACACCATCCTTCTTTACACATACACCCCTTTTCATTTTCTCTTCTTTACACTATTAACAACTCCTTCTTTACACATACACCGTTTTTTCATTGTGGGCCCAACACATTTTTGATAAGTTTGAAATAAAATAAATACTACTATTTACATTTCCTTCTTTACACATACACCTTTTTCATTTTGGGCTAAGACATTTTTGTTAAGTCATAAATAAAATAAACAATACTAGTTCCAACCACTTTTTACACATACACCCCTATTATTTTGGGCCTAGCACATTTTTTGTTGAATCTGAAATAAAATAAATACTGTTAGCTACACCCTGCGATGTAAGTACTCCATCAGTGTTGACTATGTTAGAGTCGATCCTTTGACTTTAACCCTCAAAAGATAAAAGAAAATGAATAAATAAATAAAAATAATAAATTAGTAAATTAGTATACAAATCTTATTTTATTTTATTTTTTTGTTTGTCTCCATTTATTTACCTTATTCTTCAATTTGATTGTCTTATTATTGCCTAATTAGTTAGTATACAAATGTGTTGTAAAATTTTCCTTTACTTGTTTATTTTATTTTTCCCTGCGTTTCAACCCTGCACCCATAATTATTATTCTATCCCTTTCTATTCTCATTCGATTTATTTGTGCATGTCTCGTCCATTTAATTAAATACGTAATGGTTTGTCAATTATTCATTTATTTTTTACAATTCTGCTCTTAATTTTTGTGCACTACATGTGGGGTCTCCGACTTGCTTGGTGATGTTTCAATAATGTGAGTAAATTTCGTGAATGTCATGATGGGTCTCCAACTTGCTTGACTTCACAAAGTTTATCACAAAACCAAAATATTTTCTAAAAAAGTAAAAATACTTAAATAAATTATCATTCAATTCTCCTTTTTCTTAACGAAGTTACGCATTACTCGACATTTCGCTTGAAGGTCCAATGCCTTAAGCGATTCTCTCCACTTTTTGCTTAACATTCAACGTCGTTTCAAGGTCCAACACTTTAATGACTCTTTTTGCATGCAATTAAAATAAATCTTTTGAAAAAGATAAAATCAACCCAACACGCAAGCTGTTTTCTACCCAAAGAATTATGTAAGTTTGATTTCCTCATTGCACTGGGAGATACGTAGGAGCGAGAGCAAATCCCTTGTCGATTTAAAAAAAATTAAAAAACATAAATCTTATCTTTTTTAAAAAATAAAAATTGCTTTCTTTTTCAAAATAAAAAAATATATAACAAATATAACTCATGCTCTCAAGGATTAAAAAGTCACTTATTTTTAGCACGCTCAATTAAAGGCTACCGTTTTTATGAAGGGTTTGTAGGGTGTTAACATCTTCCTTGTGCGTAAACAATTCCCGAACTCTTTTTTCACAATCGTAGACTATTCCTTATCTTTTTTGATTTTTCCGATGTTTCTCTTAAATAAACGTTTGTAGCAACTCTCCAGATTTCTTTTTGGAAAACCTCTATATCTTTTTTATCGTCATCCCATCGTGACCCCATGTTGCAACATTATGTACTAATATGTATTTGTTTTTTTAGGATTATATGAGGATTGTTACACAAGTATTTGATTAATTGTGCTGCTAATTGAGAAGAAGTTAAACAATAAAGGATCTAAAATATCCGGTAATTTGAAGAAGACACACACGAAGTGCCCATGGAAGAAGGATAAAATGGGAGTGCAAACAAAATCTCACACAAACAATGTTTTAAATAAGCCAGCCTCAAAGCTACACGGTTAGAAACAAAGGGGGAAGATGCTGACAAGGTGGAAAAGCTTTAAAAAAAATGCAGAGTAAAAAAAAAAGAAGGAAATGTAGTTGATCAATTTTGTTCAATTGGATGTAAAGGTAGTTGAATCATGTTCAATGGGATGTAGGTTATTGATGTATGAAGTTTTTTTATTATATTTGTTCTGTATTCCCCTTTCAAATTTTAAAATGAAAGTCATAAGATTGTACATTTTAATCAAGTGGGAGAATTTACACTAAGCTCATGGAGATAAACAATTTACTTAAAACTTATAAAATCTAAATTATTATGATCCAATTTATTTTTTTTACTTTTCTCTCAATTATTTATTCATGTTTTATTATATTCTCACTTATTATATATGTAAATTATAAAAAGGTTCTTATACTGGATAAATTATTTTTTTCTCATATGTTGATATTATATATAAAAAATTATTTACATATATCATTTATGAAATCAAACTCTTGGGATAAATATATTTTATTAAATCAAGTAGAGGAATTTATACTTAACTAACAGAAAGGAACAATTTACCTAGAATTACATTAACATTTAAATTATTATGAGTAATTTTTTTTGTTAATTTATTTTTTAATACTTTAATATGAATATAACTTCTTGTTACTAACAAGTGACTTAAGTAATTTATTGAATAATTTATTTCATCATAACATGAAATTAATATTTTCTTATAAAATTTATGAAAGTATAAATTTAATGCACGATTTATTATAAAATTTTATATAATTTTATAAAATTGGGAAAGAAACTTTTTCATTAAGTATTTAAATTGTTTTGTCATTGAACAACATTTTTTTATTACAATTACCATTTTATATTTGTTAACCTAATGAATATCTGAAGTTTTTAATTTATCTTTCTAAAAATTTGTAATATTTTATATTTTAATTTAATTCTTCAGACAAATTTATATCAACTCATATCAATGTTTTTGTTTTATATATATGTAGAAAAAAAACCATGTGAACACCGTTGCCCATGCGACGGATGGACCAACACACACACACACAATACATATATATATATATATATATATATATATATATATATATATATATATATATATATATGAAAGTGATACCATGCTTTTATAATAAGAACCATAAAAATACCCTCATTTGTCTCTAACATTAAAGTACTGAATTTAGTATATATTTTTTTCTGACCATGATTTTGTTACAAAGTAACTCCTGTTGGAGGGCTGATTAATTTTTGTTTAAAATCATGAAATATATAAGGTGAATATTTCTTTTCTAATATAGTCTATTTCATATCTAAAACCAGTATTCAAATCTGGAGCACTTCATTAAGAGGAAGAAACCTTTACCACTTCTCTCGAGTTAGTAAATGCAAGAAGAATGAAATGGGCTTGGACGGAAAATAAATGGACAAATAATGGTTTAAAAAATGTAGTTCAAATAATAATAAACAAGACATGGCATACTTCATTTTCAAGTTGGAAAATTGATTTAGGTATGTTAAAGTTGGAATGTATAATAAACCGAGCAGCCCAGAAAATACAAGCAGGGAAAATAATTTAGTCTACTTTGATTCGAAATTGTCTCTGGTGTTTCAATTCGCTTTAATGTAGCTCCTGCCTTTCATAGAAACATACAAACATTACACATAAATTCATTTCAAGGTTGAATATCCTGGGCATGGATATAAGAAGAACTTCACATAGAGAAAGAGGCTCTCCACTAGCTTCTCGTTTGATTTATATGCTTTTATAAGCACAAGCACTTTGGATCATAGTCTACATCACACTTCATAAATCAAGGATTTTTCTTCGTCCTCTTTGATAGTGTTAATCATGAGAGCAACTTGGTTCATGCTTGGCCTAGCCTCTGGTGAACGACTGACACATCTTATAGCCACCTGAAGCAAATTAACCATCCTCTCTTCACTTGCATACTCTGATATTAGAGACTTGTCAAAGACTTCACCTGTCCACTCTTCCCTGACAACTGACTGAACCCAATCAGTCAAGTCAATCCCATTGCCCTTCACTAACTTACCAGTAAGCATTTCAAGAAGAATCACACCAAAGCCATAAACATCTTCCTTAAAGATATCTAATGCACCAGCATCAATAGGACTGGCAAAAGGGGAACCTCTTTGTTCATCCATACCCATAACACCATATTCACTTATACATGGCTCCATATTCTTGTTTAGCAAAATGTTGGAGGATTTCAGGTTACCATGAACAATACCATGAAATCCTAGCTCTTGATGCAAGAAAGATAATGCCTCAGCAATTGTAGCTGCTATCCCAAGTCTGCTGGTCCAGTCAAAGGTTTTTGGAGTACCTGAAAAGAACATACTACATTTTAGTACATGTTAGCACATACACAAGTTTATATAGAAAGATTTGTAAAAAAAGTCACTACTAAGGAAGTGTGAAGTTTATCAATAATGGCAACAAAGGCCTTATACTACTAGAGTAGGTCGATTACATGGATCATATAACATCATTCAACTTTATTAAGGACAATCTTCAGTGATATTATATACCATAAACAATACCATGATAATTCTCTTAACAACTTCTTTCAATGCCTTTCCTGGTCTCCATCTCCCCAATTTTACAAGACTAAAATTTATGCAATCTATTCTCCTCACTAGTGCTTCCAATGGTCTTCTTTGTACATATTCAAACCATCTTAACTAATTTTTTGTAATCATTCCGTCAATTGGTGTTATATGATATTTCTTGTTCATTAAAGAAAGTGTAACTAACATATATAAAAGTAAAAGGAAGATATGATGTACCATGTAGAAGCTTGAATAAACTTCCATTCTGCTGATATTCATACACCAAAAGCTTTTCTTCTTTGGAGCAATAGAAAGCAAGAGGTGACAGTACAAGACGGTGCTTTGTTTGACTCAGTATTCGCATTCTTTGCTTGAAATTGTGGCTTGAAATAGTCAAATCCTTGATCCTTTTCACAACCACCATTATCCCATTGTCAAGCATCACCTTATAAAGACTTCCATTCTTTCCTCTGCCGATCAATTCTGCAGGGGCCCTCAACAAGTCCTCCAATTTCAATTCAATTGCCGCTGGCCTTGAAAGAACTATGAGTGATTGTGAAATCATCCCACTTTCAGAAGCCACTGAAAACTCAGATCTGCTTACCTTGGCTATGTATTCACTTGAAACATTGCTGTGCTTTTCTATACCACCATCAGTGGCCCCTACCCCGTTATTCAATGCTTCAGTTCCCTTCTTTCTTCTACACAGCTTTAAGACTACAAAAAGGAATACGATAACACCCAATGCAGCATAGCCCGAGTACATAAGAATCTGCTGCTTAGAAGGACCCTTTGATTCTTCTTGTGCCTGAGCCTCACTAAGAAACATAGGCTGACCAGAACAGTTTTTTGGTAGCGGATCTCCACATAGTTCAGGATTACCAAGGAAGCTGTCAGCAGAGAAATAGCCATGCACGTTTGGAATGCGGCCACTAAAATTGTTAAAGGAGACATTGAATTGGTCAAAATTGGAGAAATCAAAGGCGGGTATGGTTCCTCTAAGGTGATTGTGTTGTGCCAGGAACATGTTCAGCCCTGAGATTCTGGACAAGTTTGGCAAAGGTCCCGAAAACTTGTTATTCGAAATGTCTACTCTCTTCAAATTGTTTAGCATGGCGAGTGAACTTGGAAGGTCTCCAGCAAGTTGGTTTCCACTAAGGTGTAGGCGAGTGAGTTGTTTGCAGTTTCCAATTTCAGATGCTATCACCCCACTAATTCTGTTACCCTCTAGGCTAAGAAAGGTGAGAGATGCAGCCAGGGGCTGCAAGTTGCAAAGTATAGCAACATCAAGAGTTCCATACAAATTGAGCCTGTCAAGTATCAACCGCTTTATGGACATGTTTTGAGGATCACAATATACACCTTGCCAAAGATCCTTGCAAGGATCAGAGTCTTGTTCCCAAATCAAAGTGGAGTTCTGCTGGCCACCATTACCTGAGACTTGTGCCAGAAACTGTATCAGTGTGCTCTTCACCTCATCCTCCACACAATTGGTCATGTTTTGGATGAAAAGGGTTGCGACAAATACTACCCATATAGAAATTCTTTCCATCTGGGCAAAATATGGGGTTTGATGCAAAAAGTTTGTGAGTTAACCAGTTTTGTTGCTATAAGTGGCTGTAGTGAATATGAGATGGTTTATGAATAGAATAGTAGAGTTTCAATTTTCAACACAAGAAAGTTCCAATGTTCAGGGATTGTGGCCGGAAATAGAACTGGTCCATGTGGCTGATACTACAATGACCATTTGTTTTCTAGTTGGCGTGATTAATTACCATTCATTAGAAAATTATAATCCTAAGGTTGTCTTCTTGCTCAAAACATAAAATTTGACAAATATAGGCCGGCAGGATGAATAGTTGCCACTAGTGTTGTCATTACCTTAATTTCATTCATGTGGCATTTCATTACTTTAATTTCATTCATGTGGCATTTTATACTATGCGAACAAGGATATTGACCTTATGAGTTTCTATTATGCTACCGCAAGATATAAAAAACCCACCAGAACTAGATCCTGCGAGGGGAATTCTAACACCAATTTTTTAGCTTGACAATACCGTGATTTTTATTATAGTTGTTATAATAGCTGAAGGGGAGACGAGATTTTTCCATTTTAAAATACAAACCAGGCTTTGGCAAGGTTCTTGTTGTATTGTACTCACACATCACTTGCCAATGAAAGGTTGTTGGTAGGGATGGGAATAAGCTCAAGTGTCGACAAAAGCTTATATTATAGTTTGTTTAAAGTCTGGTTTAACCTAGTCTGTTTAATGAAAAATAGGTTTAGGTTTTTTAAAAATTCTATTAAACCTAATAGTCCGACTTGTTTATTCATTTAAATATAATAAGAAAATGTTTCAAATGAGAATAAATTTAAAATGAGAAATAAGAAGAATTAATTTTAATTGTTAGCATTTAATTAAAAAAATAATGGTTGAGATTAAAATTCCAATTTTTAATACATCACGTTACTTTTTCTCAAGTGATTTAAATAGTTATTTTTTATATCAATCATTTATAATTGATCTAAAAAGTTAACTTTTAAGATAAGTTATTTAAAGAACCGGTCTAAAAGTTAATTTTTAAGATTAATTAACAATCGATTTAAAAAGTTTGAATTTCTATGTTCCCTGCATAGACATTGGTCATACAACTGATGTAAAAGGTCTTTTTTTAACCGATTGATGTAAGCAGAGCTCTCTCAGTTGGGTAAACGTTATATATTAAAAATTTGTTCTAATCTCAGCCATCAATTTTTTAATTATAATCTAACGGTTAAAATCAATTCTTCTCATTTGAAACATCCTTTCTTTCTCTCTCTCTCTCTCTCTCTCTATATATATATATATATATATATTACTTCTATATGTTTTTGGTGAATGATTATACTTTTATGTTTAATATCTTAATAAGTTCATAATCTTATATCATAAATAAAATAAATATTTTTCAAATAAAAAAACCTTTAAATAAGTTAATAGATCATCCCAAACTTTTAAAAAGGTCATATTAGGCCTAACAAAAGTCTCGTATAAGTTAATAGGTCAAGTCAAGTCTTAGTTTTTTATAACAGATCAGACCTATTTATATAAAGTCTAGTTTAACCTATTTTGACCCCTAGTTATTGGCACAAAGAATCAAATCTATGCTTTTCATATAAAGTTCTTAAAAATAAAAATTGAACAAACAAAATATTATGACTATTTTGTCAAGATATTACATGAAAGACAAATGCTAATTATAGTTATGTTTTTTAAATCAGGTGAAATCTATATGCTTGAATAAAAGGAAAACAATACACCTTATATAGTGAGTGAGATTCATATAAATTTACTCAATAATAAAGCGCATTAAAAAATATTCATATTATACTAAGGATTTAATTATGTGCAAGATTTTTCAATTATTATGTACCATGGATTATAAACATCGTAGTTGTGACCAAAAATTGTTAGGACAAGTAATTTGATATTTGGGTTTCTTTTTTACTTGGATAAAAAGTCACAACTCAATATATCACTTTATCCCAAAAATGAGGTGACCCAAAGAAAGAGGGGCAAAATAGATGCTAAATAAGAAATCCTATATATGATACACCTCTTGGTGGGTAAAAAATAGTTGTGAAAATTGTATGAAACTGTTAGTGCAAATTGCGCCTGCATTAACTCTGTTTTGCAATTCAAAATCTTGATAACCACGATGGTTTTTCATGTTGTGGAGTGAAAAAGAACCCGCCACAAAGTGCTCAATGCTAATTAAAATAAGATGTCATTTTCTTTCTGCTTCTCTTGCTGAAATGGTCAAAGTGAAGCGCTTTATGCTGAATATGCTTGTTTATTACAAGGCAACTTTTCGCTGGCTCCTTTGAATTTGGTAGAATAAATTAGTGTTCGTTTTCCACCCAAAAAATAAACAAACTTGAACAAACGCAAACGATATTTTAGATCCAAACAAAACTATTAATCGTTGAAAAATAACAATTAAAAATGAAATGATATTCACAAACACTATTAAATATTCAATAAGTTTTACATAAATTTAATCAATAAAAAAATTATGTTTAATAAATTAAGGTAAGCAGCTTGTTTAAAACATGCAGCATACAAATTCCTACCCAGTGAATATAATCAAACTCTTATCTTTGATCTTGTTTCCATTATGATCAACCACATTAAACACTGAAAAATTCAAATTAATACTAGGATCAGAAGCAACATATTGAATGAACAATCATATCAATAAAAATGAATAACATTAGACAATTAAAAGAATAGACCTTTCAATATAACTTGCTGAAGACTTTACTGTGTTGACTAATTTCCATCTTCTCAGTTTGCTTCCTTAGACTAGCACTATATCGGGTGCCAGAAATTTAATAAGCTAAGCATAACTTATCACCTCCCTAATATTCGTAGACCATTTTGATATTATTTTATTCACACATGAAACTAATATTTGTAAATCATATCAACCAGCAAGACCCACATCTCATGCAATAAAATTGATATGCAATTTAGGCAACTATGAACAAGTTATTAATGCACAACACAACATCTGAACTTGTCATCCAATCTCTGTTTGGCTTCTGTGGCTGCTGGTGCCTCCACAAGCCACACGAAGCAAGTTAAAGTCATAAATCTGATTACTATCAAATGGTTTGTGTTTAGAGGAATCACGATTCACCTTGATTAAATATTCCAGAAAGTTACATAAGAACCAGTAATTTGACTATGAATCAATAAAGAAAAGGAATAAAATATGAACTTACATTACACAATGACTGATTTTGTGTTAATATCATAGTTTAAGCACATATTTGACATGCCGAGAACATTAATTTGATGTGGCAAAGATAAGTGTCATATTTTAGTTATTTCCAAGATTATAATGCCGACACTTATATTTTTATTTCAGTAAATTCTCTTGTAAACTTGCCCTAATCCTAGTTGTTTTATATTTTGTACATATATAAATGTTGTTGTTCACATTTTGGAATATTCATCCACTCAATTTCAATGTTTCGATAAGTATCAAGTGTATCAGTGGCATCTGAAACAACCAAATAGTCAATGTCTTCCTCTTGGTTGTAACCCTTTGCAACCAATCTAGCTTTGTTTCTGACTATGATGCCACTTTCATCAAGTTTGTTCCTAAAAATGTACTTGGTGTCAATTGGCTTGTGAGAAGAAGGTCTAGGAACAAGTTCTCATACTTCATTTCTCTTGAACTGATTAAGTTCATCATGCATGACAAGCATCCAATGTTCATCAAGTAATGCTTGATCAATGTTCTTAAGTTCAATTTGAGAAACAAAAGCTATATCACAATATAAATTCTTGAGAAAAGATCTAATAGATACTCCCTTAGTTACTTCACCAATTATGTTGTCAAGAGAGAGATCTTTTGTTGTTTACCAGTCCTTAGGCTTTTGAGTAGGTGTTGACTGATCAATCTCTTCATTTGATTCATCATTTTTCTTCTCATTTGATTTATTGATCGTGACATACTCTTCTATAGGACCAACATCATTATCACAACTTTTTTCCTCTTTTGAGGAGTTAAATTCATCACAAATAACATGAACAGATTCTTCCATGCATAAGGTTATTTTATTGAAAAATCTATATGATATGCTTTGTAATGAATATCCAAGAAAGATAGCTTTATCAGCCTTTGCATCAAACTTGTCAAGTGACTCCTTTCCATTATTTAAAACAAAAAATTTACAACCAAAAGCTCTAAGGTGTGAAATGTTTGGTTTTCTACCTTTATGTGTTCATAAGGAGTTTTCTTTAAAATAAGCCTTATGAGTAATCTATTTAAAGTGTAGCAAATAGTACTCATTGCACCAGCCCAAAAATGTTTTGGCAAATTTGTCTCATTAAGAAGAGTTCTTGCTCCTTCTTCAAGGGATCTATTTTTCCTCTCCACAACACCATTTTGCTGAGGTGTTCTTGGAGCTAAAAAATTATGGTTAATTCCATTTTCTTAACAGAACTTTTCAAAATGCTCATTTTGGAATTCACCACCATGATCACTTCGTATTGAGATAATTTTGCAGGCTTTTTCATTTTGAATAAGCTTGGCTAATTTTCTGAAAGCATTGAAAGCATCACTCTTAGATTTAAAAAAAACAAAGTTTATGTGAATCTTGAGTAGTCATCAACTATTACAAGCCCATAATAATTGCCTCCTAAGCTCATAGTTCTTGAAAGACCAAACAAATCCGTGTGAAGCAATTCAAAAGATATTAAGGTGGAAACAAAGTTTTTATTTTAAAAAGAGATCTTTGTTTGTTTCCTCTTTTGACAAGCATCACAAAGTTTGTCCTTTTCAAACTTAAATTTAGGTAAACCAATTACTAAATCTTTTCTAATAAGCTTGTTCATGTGATGCATGTTAATGTGACTAGTTCTTCTATGTCATAGTCATGATTCATCAATGTTACTAGGCAATTAATATTATGAATGAATGCATGTTCTATAGCAATCAAGTAGATGTTTCCTTTTCTTTTTCCTACATGAATAACCTCACCAGATTCACCATCACATATCAAGCAGCAATTATCATTAAAGGACACCTTTAATCCTTTATCACACAGCTAACTTATACTCAGAAGATTTTGCTTTAGGCCTTCCACATAAAGTACATTTCTGATCTTGGTTTTAAAGTTGTCACCAATATTGCCTTCTCCTATTGTTTTTCCTTTATTGTTATCTCCATAAGTGACAAATCCTCCATCCTTTAAAGTCAGTTTGTAAGCATGGATTTGTCACCCGTCATGTGTTTAGAGCATTCACATTGTCTTAGTACCATAATGATGCTTTAGCTCTAAGACACGTCTGCAACAATCAAATGAAGTGGCAATGAAAGGTACCCTATTAAGGTTGGGTCTATAAGGGTTAGTTTTTTTTTTCTTTTTTTCTTTGGAATCCATATGCAGTCTCCAGTAGGCACATAGAACCTTCTAGCATAACACGTATGAGATGTGTGACCTTCCTTCATGCAGTAATGACATATAACATATGTTGATCTTCTTTCAAAATGAATCATTTGGTTATGCTTTGTTTTTGAAAATCTTTTTTGATTCATCTGTTTTGGAGGTATAAACGTGGTGTTTTGAAAAGGTTTTGTTTGTAACCTGATCCAGATGTATCTCCAGCATACTTTTGCACAGTTAGCATTTGATTTAAACTACATTTTCCTATATTGAGCCTTTTTAAAAGATCTACTAATTAAGAATTTTCTGAAAGCAAAGACATATTTTTCAGAATGACTCTTTTTGAAATCATCAAATTCTTTTTGTAAAGCTTTGTTTTCATTTACTTTTGAAGAGGAAGAAGCACACACACACTCATTAGCTTTGTAGCTTGAAACAAGTTTCTAATTTTCTTCTTTCAAGTTACAAAGTTCAGCTTGCATTGAAGCAAGGTTAGTGGTATGCCATCTAAGGTTACCTTTTAGCTTATTGTTGGAGACTGCAAGTTTTCGAGCCTCCTCGTGCATTTCATAGAAAGCATCAACAAGTTGATCAAGATCAGGATTTACTTCTGATTCAACACATGAGTCATCTTCATCAATTGTTGAAGTTAGGCAGATATTTGCTTCTTCATTTTCACTTGATGATTCAGAAGTTGTTGATGCCTCTTCTTCCCATGCAATGTAGGCTTTCTTTGGTTTTCCCTCTTTCTTTGTTTTCTTCTCACCTAACTGCTTCTTCAAAAACATAGGACATTCAAATTTAATGTGGCTTTGCTTACCACATTCAAAGCAGTTGTAGTTGGTGTTGTTGTTGTTGTCACTCCTTTTGTTGAACTTGGTGAACTTTATGTTCTTGTTTGAGTCATCATCTATTTCCACAATTGAGGATGCAACTTTCAAGGAAATACTCTTCTATTTCTTGGCTACATCTTCTGCATGTGTTATGAGACATTTCTAAGTCATACTCAAGTAACATACCAAATAATGCAGCCATAGACATCTTTGATAGATGTTTAGATTCCTTGATCGCTGTAAACTTTGGTTGCCATGGTCTTGTTAAGCATTTCAAGATCTTGTTGTTTAATTCCTCAGCATCGAATGTCTTTCCAAGACCAAGAAATAATTGACAATGTATGTGAATTTGGTTGGAGTTGAGATATGTTTTCAGGTGTGTTCATCTTGAACATCTCATACTCATGAATCAAGGCATGCTTCCTTGATCATCTAACTTCATTTGTCCCCTCATGAGTAATTTCTAACATTTCCCACATCTCCTTAGAGCTCTTGCACCTAACAGTCCTGGGAAATTCATCAGACAATAATGCAGAGGTTATCATATTCTTTACTTTGAAATCGTACTAAACTACCATTTTTTCTATGTCTGTCATTTCATCTCATTATTTGGGAATCATTTCATTACCAACAGTTTTGATTGGAACCAAAAGACCTTTTTCTATTGCATTCCATGCATAGGGGTCATTTGATTGAATGAATATTTGCATTCTGTTTTTCCAAAAATTGAACTGTTCTCCTTCAAACATCGGAGGACGATTAAGGGAGGCACCCTCCTTAAAGGTAATTTGTGTAGTATTCATTTTCTTTGAAAATAATATAGTGATCTTGAGTAACACACAAGAACCAGCTCTTGATACCAATTGAAAATAGTATGAACAACACACAAGAACCAAGAGGGGGGTGAATTGGTTGATCTTGGACAATTAAAAATTCTTAAACAATTAGAGTTAACAAGATCGTAGCACAAAACAATCCAAGAAAGCTTTCAACCAATCAAATACCACTACTCAAAGAATGCAATAAAAAACTTTTTATGTTTGTGAAATGCACCACCAATGAATGACAAGTAATAACAACAAGAAATGATAAAGATCAAGTAGTCAATACAAGGATTTATATTGGTTCACTTCTTAACCTGGTGAAGCTACCTCCAATTCTTCTAACCAACAAGTTAGAGTTCCACTAATAACAATTTGTTTCTTACAAGTTTTTTTCAACCACTCTCAATCACACCTAGATCAAGAATGAGATCTCTAACTCACTTAGAATCTCTGTGATCAAGACGTAGAGAAAACATGTACTCTTACCTCTAGAAACACTTATTCCAGAAAAACCTTAAGAAAAACTATTGTTATATCTACACACAAAAAGAAATTCAAAAGATCTTACAAACAACTTGTATGAAAGGAAACCACTTGATGATCCAGTAATGATGTATGCAAAAGATTACCAGACTTGAACCAATGGTGAAAGAAACAACTTCAAAACTTTCCTTCCAAAACTTCGTTTGAAACTTGCCCAAAAAGAAATCCTCTTTAGAAATGTTGAAGCTTAAGGATTTGTGGGTCTAACAGAGTTTAGCACTTGAAATTTTTTCTTACTTCAGAAAGCTTATGAAAATACATTGATATTTTGTTGTATCTTATCAAAACATCCAACAGCTATTTATAGAAATCAGTTTGCAACTGTCATTAATTGATTAATTAACTAATGTAATCGATTAAATTCAATTATGTAATCGATTAATAACTCTTTTAATCGATTAAAGTGTTCTTGAACTTTCTGGAAAAGATTTATGAGCAATGTAATCGATTAATTCGCAATGTAATTGATTATCACAGGAAGTCTTTGTTCTAAACATGCTCCAAGTAATTGATTACAACAATATCGTAATTGATTATCACAGGAAGACTTTTTCTGTGACTTTGAGTAGTGTAATGGATTACCACACTCTTGTAATCAATTAAAGTGTTCTTGAAAGCTTAAGTAATAGATTATCATTTACTAGTAATCGATTAAAGGAAAGAAAAAATGTTTTCCCAAAAACTTAAACATTGAACACTTTGGCTTTTTATGCAACCATGAAAACTTTATGTTTCAAAAAAGCTATTTCACAAACTTATGCTTTTATGAAAACATGGATGCAAAAACATGTATGAGCTTTATGCAATGGATCATAGATAGTCTCCTTTAGACATACACAAATTAGAACTACCAATTAATTGATTTGGCATGTAAAAAAGTCTAAATACTTTGTTGCCTAAGAGACTTAGCTTCTTAATCCTCTTGAGCTCCCCTTAACTCTAACAATTGTAACCTTATTCATTAAACATAACTGATCACTGTTACATTATACATCACTTCTTGTTAGACAAGTTACGAGATTCGCGTAGTACCAACCATAGTCCCTAGTTAGCATATAAAAGATAAAGTTTATACATCACCATAATTTCCAATACCTTAAAACATAAGAATACTAGGAAACCTAGTAGCATCTATTTTCTAGATATGGTCCTTATTTATATTCCATATACCAAAGTACCCTTTTCTTAGCTCAGAAATTTTCACCAACACTCTCCTCAGCATCAGACTCATTATTCAGATTCATATTTCCTACATAACCTAGTATGAAGGGAGGATATACGTTATGGTTACTAGAATAGATGTTGATAGGTTCCATAGGTGGATTAAGGTAAACGTGAGCAAACTGAAGGAAAGGATCGTCAGGATTAAACATGTCATTAAAAACTGATACAGGAAAATAGTTTCCAAAATATACATAAACGTGGATAACAGGATGCAAAGTGAAAATATAGCAATTTCTGTCTTCATATCTGTACCACCACCAATCCAAGGCATCAAGGAAAATGATCATTGTTGCCATCTATATATAAAAATGAAACAAATCTAGTGAGATATAAAATTTCTCGACAGGCAAAACTAAACCATCAAATAAGTTAGTACGTTAGTAATTCATCAATAAATTCCAATAAAATCAATATAATAAATAACCATTCAAACAACATGTATGCATGATGAAATTCCAGAGTGCACATGGTCGCTACGTACTGCATGTAGTATCATTGCGCTCGTCGTACGTAAACAATGCATGATCAATTCCATGTTTTTGCATCTGGTCTCTACATCTCGTACTGAATGTAGTATCAGATTATGTTTCGCAAATTTCGTACTGTACTCGAAAACATGAATCAATATATATCATCACATAAAATCCATCATTTTCATCAGTAATACAATCCATGAGCAAATTCATACAACTCATGGAAAAATTTCATCACAAACATCATAATATACCAAATGTATGGCTCGACTACCACACCTTATTCAATCAAAATCATGTTAACTTGTGCATGGCAAAAATAATATCCTCAAGTTCTGACAACATGTTAGTAATCTAGCTAGTGAACCTAATATACCTTCCAAATAATTTCTAATTCCTTTACATCTTCACAAGAAAACTTATAACTTAGCCTATACCTTAGTCTCTTTTCAACTTAGCACCTTACTACCTAATCCTCAAAGTTGAACCACTTAAGTATTTAAACCTTTTATCCACCTATCATTCAGCCTCTACTTCTTAAAATTAATTCAAAACAGTCCCAACATATATATATATATATATATATATATATATATATAAGCAAACAGTCCAAATACCATCAAAATCAATTCCAATGATCATCAAAATCAAGTCCAAACATTACTAATATTTCAACATTTCAATCATCAACCTATCCTATTCTTAAATCAACATAACCACATCATAAAATACCCTTCAATGATATGAAAATTCAGCCTACTAGAGTCAGCCATAAATCTGCACCATTGCACATAAATATTAGTCCAAATAAACCCTTAATTAAAAGATTGAAGCCTAACCTACCTTATGTAAACTTGTGTCCAAATGTTCCAATTAGTGGCTGTATACTTTAATTCTTTGAAAGATATAGATCTTAGGATAGTGTAGAATAGAGAATAGAAAGGCATGTAAATCTAGGACAAGAGGAATACAGGTCACGGTTTTTAGGGAACAAAGAGAAAGTGAGAAAATGATAGAAAGGTATAAGGAAGAAAGCAATTGGCCATGGATTTTGGGTGCTAGCTTCTACGTGCAAAATTTTTTAGGTGTCATAATCTATTTATATTAAGTGAATTAGTTAGGATTTAACTTAGTTAGGAGTTAGTTTAGTCCTAAATTAACTAAATAATTATTACCTAAGGTAAATATCTAAAAGCTTTGTCCTTATTCATTAAATATAATGTTATCTTCAATTAAAGCAAGATTTCTCTGAGCTTGGCTGGCCTACACACGTGGAATGGAGTCTTCAAGAAGTCAAATCTGATTTGTTATAGGCTTGGCTGAAAAATTATCATCTTGTGCACAATTCCTAAGGCCTACACGTTTCCAACACAAGCATTTTCACTTCCATATAGCTAAAAAAGTCTCCCGTAAAGCTTGATGTGTCTTATGCTTTTGTTTCTTTTAATTTAATCCAAGTGTACTTCATGTAATTTTGTATCACTAAGGTAGTTACTTAGGTGATCTTAAGCGTCCATATCCTACACGTGCTAGGGTATGTTTCTTCCTTAATTTCACTAATCACAACTAGATACATACTAAACACTTCTAAAATTGTCACTTGAATTCATTGATTTCTATCGTATCCTTTTTGTATCAAACTATCATCACATATCCATAATTAATTCAAACATAAATATAAGCTTAAGATAAAAATTTGAGATTGTTGCAATTTGCATTACTTCACTTATTTGCTTTACTGCAACCACTTCCTTTAAGTTCATTTATTGCAATTCAATATAGGAGTAGCCTAATTTAAAAAGTTCAATTAATCGATTACTAAAAATCTTTGGAGTGGACTAAGAACCCAACTAAGGAATAGAGTCTCTTCCTTGGATCAATCGCCTAAAGGGAATCAACACCTAGTACTTGGTTGTCACAACAACTAAGGGAACTTCACATCAATAGTATAATATCTTAATCAGAAAAAAGAGATCAATTTCGCTGCATAAATATTTCAAGAAGTTATTAATTACTTATGTCTTACTCCACAAGATAAAGTACAAAAGCTAGTTTGAACTTAGGATTACACATTCAACACTAGTATCACAGGTTACATCACAACACATTAATTTACTACACTGCATTAAGCTAGAGTTGACATCTAAACTTTCAATGCTTCATATAACTTAAGGGTGGAAGCACACTTAAAGTTCTACCTGTGATAAGCCCCTGCAACCAACAACATCAACCCACTCAATTTCAACAAGTATCTCTCCACTCTCTACATTTCTCAATCTCAAAAACATTTCTTGTACAATCTTTCCATTTTGCCAGATGCAACTGCTCTCTTCAGCAAGGTAATTAGTTCTATCTGGTTGGATCCTCTTGAGTGAACATCCATTTGGGAGCTTACCCAATCCCATCTTCTTACACTGAACATATGGTTTTAAGTCTATCTTTGCCTCACCCATTTTGTCATCCACAGAGAAAGTGTCTTTGTCATAAACCGTCTACACAGAAAAACAAAATGCAAAAGCAATCAACAATTATTGGGGTATTCTTTTGGTGCTATAGTGACACACCTAGAAGGACAAGAATCAATTATTTGCAGTGATCTAGATGAAGGGTTGTCTCTATTATTATAGTCTTTTTATCTATAAAATAATTGAATTATTAGTATAGACTTTGAGGTTTAATCTAATAGTAGGATAGATTATATTACCAACGGACAATTATGTATTAGAAATTGATATTCACCAATGCCTCATAGTGTAGATGCACAATGTCTATACTAATTAATGATTTAATCTCCATTAGACAAAGACTATGAACCTAATTGGATTTTTTTTTCTTTTTTAATAAGCAGTTATAGGTAAAGAAAATAAAAAAGGTAAAATCAATTGAGTTCCGTCTTCCATAAGCTAAAATTAACTTATCACATCAGCTTTTAGAGGAGTTATACATGGAAGAACTTCTATAAAAGCTAAAGTGCTTAAATTAATTTTAATTTATGAGAAAAACTCAATTCATCCAACCTCCTTATTTTCTCATCTCGCAACTATTTATGAAGAAATTTATCCAATTAAAGCCTATATCAATACAGATAAGCCTTGATGACTATCATTTTTTTTGTTAGTATATGACAAAAAAAATTGTGATGTAGTAGCTTGCATTAGTACTCACCAGATGTATTGGGGTTTTAATGTCCTTTACAGAAAGAGTCAATTCTTCATTCCAGTCAGGATTGCAGTTGTTTTTTATGACACGAGTCTTCAGCTTCTGCATCAATATGAGATTAATCTCCAGACCAATTGATTGAAAAGCATGTACTTGAGACTTTTCAATGAGAAGATTCTAAATTTAACTAGATGGGCTTTATTACATACAATTCCCTATGCCAATCAGACTCCTCCATCTTCAATTCAAGATGAAAGAAAACGATTTGTTTTCAACAATAATATTAGTGGTACACTCAATTTTCTCAATTTTTTCACAGCTATAGTGTTGGCCCATATGTATCAGTTATTATGTTTTTCCTTATGAAGAACTAAAGCTTAGATGCAGAGTGATATCGATAGAGTTGGAAAAGGTAAGCCCAAAAAGGATATGGGCAAGGTGCTGGATTAATTATGCCATGGACCAATAATATGGAGAGTTTATTCTGAAGGAAAGAGAGGACATGTGAATGTGAGAGGAGATTGTTGTGTTGAATGGAGGGTGTTGCAACCCATATTTTATTTCACCGAAGTTCATCATCACTCATATGGAGGACATAGAAGGAGGGTTAATAATAAGGTTGGGTGATGGTTACTACACGAGAGTGTTCGGCCTTGACGTGGCAATGGGCATGTATTCTTGGGTCATTGATGCTTTGGTGTTGACTGGACTTAATTCTTGGCATTGCATGGCTAAGAACACTAGGGGTAGTGACAACAAATTGGGAGACAATAAGGACTTCGTTGATTCCCTTCTCATTTTGTTTTAAAAACCCTTTTCTAAAACAATTCCACACGGTTCAGCAATCAATTTTTCAATGAAACTCAATCTATAAGTTTTTAGTATTGTTTTCAAAATAAGTGTTTATAAAAAGAAATAAATAGCTGAGAGATGTTTTCTCATCTTTTGTTTGATTTGATTCAACTTCTCTCTCAATTCCATTTTCTGTGCCTTACACTACCCTATACCAACTGTCAAAACTCTAAACAACCTTTGAAAACAATGCTATATAACTGAGATTGCAAGTTGCAACAAAAGGGAATGGAGTGGAACTACAGTGGTGGGAAAAGTCCTTTCAAAATATACGGTGCAGTGTTGCAATCGATATAAAACCGGGATGAGGGAAGACCAACAAGAATTGTCACAAGCTCAAGTAGAGGAGTTGAAAGTTATTTTGAATAAAGTTTAAGAAGTGTTCGAAGAACCTGAAGGATTACCTTCCCAAAGAAGCTTTTGATCATGCTATTTTCTGTTGGGACGAGGTCCAATCAGTGTCTGCTCCATACATACCCTAACTTACGTATGGATGAGACAGGAGCTTTTGGAAAATAGAACCAAAAGGCATAGTAATAGTAACAGTGCTTATTCTAGTCCAGATTGGAGGTAGGATCTCTAGAGTCTGAATGGATAAAGATGAAACTCTAAGGCAGTTGAAATTCCATTTGACAAAGGCCAAGAACAAATGAAAGAAAACTACAAATAAAACATAGAAGGGATGTGTCTTAATTTTGTGGTTGGGGAATGGACTTACTTAAAACTCAGACCTCATAAGCAACAAACTATGACTAGAAGTATAAATAGAAGTTAGCTCCTAGATATTTTGGTCCCATTCAAGTTTCAAGTCATTGCCAAGGCCAGAGCAGTTTCTTACAAGTTGCAACTTCTAAGAATTCTTGAATTCATTCTATTTTTCATGTGTCTGACTTAAGAGAGCCTAACACCTACACTGCCTATGGGTACAGGAACAAGAGAGCCATTAGAAGTTAGAACTAAACCATTAGAGTTTGAGGATTCAGTTATACAGGAACAAGTTTTAGCCATGTGATAGGTGGAAGAAGAGTAAATCATTCAGTAAGGGAAATCAGTGGAAGAAGCCACATAGGAGGATTTTTATTCTTTTTTTGTTTACACTAAAAGTATCTCTCAACCGATAGTCAAAGACTCATTCCTTTGAGGCATAGAGATCACCAAAATGAGTCTTGTCTCTCTCAACCCCTGACAACAAGTTCAGAGACCCAGTTAACTACAACCTTTGCAGGACGATGATTTTGCTATTAGAAGCCAATTCCCTACATTCAATCCTGACTTCTGAGGACAAGTTCTTTCTTATTTTTGTTTCTTCGTCAGGATGTTGATGTTTTGACTATTGTCTAATTTACATCCCCTCTTCTGAGTTATTCTTACAATTCTGCAGAACTCACATAAACTTTTGATTGAGCCAGTAAGTACACATGTATATCACCTAATACAAGGATCTTAATTTGAATTGTTTATGAATTTTGATGCACTCTTTTAATAATTGTTACACAACAGGAAATAAAAATATGATTTTTCAGAAACAGAATTCACAAGGCCTTTCACTCTTAAAACATTTATTTGGTGAATCTTATAAAACTAATTTCACTTTAGCAATAGCATAGTCGTGCCAACAATTAATCCTTTCATTAAAGTTAAAATCGTTTTGATCCTAATTTGACAAGTACAACAAAAGCAACAATAACGATGACAATGAGAATGACAGCAAGTAATTCATATCATACATATTGTCACTAATACATTTTTCACTTGTCTAATGATTATAATTATGTCAGTTAAATTATATATCGAATAAAGATATTTATCCAGACATCCTTTTTTTTCTCGAACAAAAAACTTGAGTGTACGATGGTCTGTGTAAATATATTTTCCCAAAAGAAATATATTAATAAAACCAATTATACCACAAAAAATCACAAAAATCTCGTAGAAAATGTTCAATAAATAGTGGGATTAGAAAAACCATTTGCTTAATTTGCCACCATCTCTCAACATAAATTAACAACCCCAGTTCACCAAATCCACCTTCAAAGAAGAAAAAAATAATCTCAGAAATTGCAAGATTCAAACCTGATCGCCCATGTGGACAACGACATAAGGATCGCTGGCACGAGCATCGCGAATTGCAAGATTAATGCCTCTTTTAATTCGAAGCTTGAGAAGACCCAGAATATTATTATTGTCCATTGAAACACAACTTTGTCATCGCCGAGAGAAGAGATTGTCTATAAACTCTTGCTCCAAACGAATCTAAAGATAGTCTTTTATTATTTAGATAGCTACATACACGTATTTTTACCCTTAAATATATGTTTGTATACTTCTTTCTTATTCATTAATTTTTATTTTATTTTAATTGATTTAGATTTTTGCATTTGATACTTGTTCGTCCATTAAATCATAATATGACAAATTAATAAAATTATTTATCATTAACTAGATAATAATATAACAGACTAAAAAAATATCATGTGATTATTTAATGAACTTAGATTAATAATAAATATCAAACACAAAATTTTATAACGTCAAATATAAAATAAATAATAAATAACAATCTAAAAAGAATATATTATAGATATAAAAAAACATATTTAAACCTATTATTAACTGCTACAACTAGAGGCAGGGGTTTAACGTGTGAAAAACTAAACGAATGTTCGGACATTCTAAAGATGTTTATTTACGTACACTGCTTTTTGATTTGAGGGTCCGAATTACACTCATTGTCCCGATGAACAAACGAGAGAAAAGAAAGTTATCAATTTTGGCTAGTAGTTGAATGTGTGATTCTCGTGCATCAACGGTGTTCTCTCGCACTCCAGCCTCCCGATCCAACAAGCCTGCGCTGCACGTAGGGATAGAAGTAGGCTGGGTGGTCCGTGCGAGATCTATGCCTCAATTCATTTAAGATTCGATTTTGCTTGATTTGTTCAGCAAAAACGTTAGACTTAATTTTTTTTTAAAAAAATAGTTAATAGGTTAAGTAGTCATAGAATTTTTTTTTTAAAAAGTCTATTTAGTTTACTAACTGATATATATAGCAATAATATTTAATAAAATATTTTATTAATATAATATATAATATAATTATGTTAATCAAATTATAAACTTACTTTGACAATTTAAATCAGTTTAATGTTTGGAATGGATTAATTTCTATAAACAGATAGAAAGTAGGAATAAGAGTTTTTTTGGGGGGACTTAAAATTTTTTTTATAGTATGTTATATCTAATGTTTGTAGGTAAGTTTTGACCTTATCTTGCGGTTTACAATTATTTTATTATTTTTAATGAAAATCTTTAGCTTTGTTAAAGAAAAAAAAAATTATACTTTCTAATATGAAATAAGCTTTTAAATAAGTTAATAGATCATACAGACTTTTACATACAGACAATTTACAATTGTTTCTAATATGAAACAAGCCTTTAAATAAATTAATAGACTATCCAGATTTTTATAAAACTAATACCCAACCCTCACCTTCCTCCTCCACCACCCACGACCATCAATGATCGCCATGAGCCGCTGTTGCTTGTCGTCGGACCACCGCATGGAGATGAATACTTTAATCGGAGCAAAATCTTTAAAATTCAACTCGAGGATTCGGTAGAGAACAGAGCCTCCAATCCTCCCTTCACGGTTTCTTCGAGGTAACAATGTTTTTTACGCCTTCTCCTAGTTAGTTTTAACCTCTCTTAGTATCTTTTGTGACTTGGATACCATTATTGGATGCTTTTACACTTCCTTTGAAAAACTTTTGAAAATGAGACGTTGTAAAAGTTACCTTTTTATAATATTGATGTCATTTTCGTGACCTTCATTAAACCCTAATCCCATTGGCGTTATTGAAATTTCAAAATGACGTCTTTTTTATGTGAACTCCCAAAACACCATTTTAGTCCCTTTTAAATTTGAATGGGTATTTGACCCCGAGTGTTAATATTAACCTTATCTTCGAAATCTATACTGAATTATCTTCGATTTGGTGTATAGAGTTGTGTGCGGCATAAAGGACGTGAACTTGATAGATCTCAAAACGACACTACAAAGAGTTAACAAAGGGATATAGATAGGTAATGGAAGTTTAATGTTTGTTTACAACTTTTGACATCATAGTTGGGGCCAAGGAACCCAATTATGGGATATATGTCTGTCCCTGTTGTGTGCAGGTGATAGAGGACTATCCAAGGATCATGAAGTTCTAGAAGTACTCCATGAATTGAAGGGTCCAATGACAAGGTCCAAAGCCATGCTTAGTCTCTTCCTGGTTCTTGAGTGAAACCAAATTGATTCTTATCAAGGAAGTTTTCCTTTGTGGCGAATCTTTCTCCGACTTATTGCTTCGTTACGGATCGTGGCACCGTTCATCATCATTTCTTAATCTTTTTCATTTCTGTGTTTAAGTTTCAAACAATAATTTCATGGAGTCTTGAAGATTGCAATCCGAAAACGATCCAATCCAAGCAATCACGTCTTGGAAGTCATTATGTGGTAATCAGAGCTTGATTCCAGAGAGCATTTCGTAAAAATTTCTATCTATGTTATTTGCATTTTCGTTTTTTTTTTCTTCCGGAAAATGAAAATTGAAAAATCATTATTCTTGCTTATTTGTTGTTCATTGTATGTTTCTTGTGTGATTTTTGAGTTTAGCTTGCAATTGTCTTCATTTCTCCTATCGTTTTGTTGGATTTAGAGTTGTTTTGAATATGGGTTGTTCTTCATGTTCTTCATAAAACTTATAGTATTGCTGAAAATTTTCTAAGTTTGATTCATAAAATTATGTCTAGAGAGTTTTGGGACGTTTTTACAAATATCAAAAGTTTCTAGTCCTAAAAAGAAAATATGAAGGACCAAAAGGCAATTATTAAAAAGTATATTGGGATCAAAATGAAAATATCAAAAAATATGAAGACCCAAGTATAAAAAAAGTTGACAACCAAAATTTTATTTTAAAACCCTCTCTCTTAGTGTGTGTTTATTGTTGCTTAATAGCACTATCTTTTTGCATAATTACAGTGATTTATATTTAGCCAATTTTTTTTTATATCTTCATCATTGTCTTTCTTTGACTTTCCTTTTGAGTTGTACTTTTCTTGTTGAGCTTTTATTGCTTATCTTTAAAATTTACAAGGTTTTTTCTTAGAGTCTTCTTTCGTCCTTTACTTCTTAAGTTGAGTTTGGATTTGTTTCATCTTTCACTTTGGATATTCATTGATTAGAATCTTTAGTTGAATTTCAAGAGTTGAAGAAGAGTTGGAGTGAAAAAAGACAAGAGTGAACCTTATAGAAAAAGTCTTACAAGTGTGAAACACGAGTTTTAAAAGTGTAAACACTTAGTGGTCGGTAAGGTCCATTATTGTTTTGTTTTACGTTTTGAGATACTTTATTGGAAAATTTGTGGTTGTTTACTTTGATGATATCTTGATTTATAGTTTAACAATGGATGACCACTTTTACCATGTTAGGAGTGTCTTGAAAGTGATTAGACATGAAAACTTGTTTGCTAATAGGGATAAATGCAAGTTTTTAGGTTTTGTTGTGAGTGCTAAGGGAGTCCAAGTGGAGGATGAGAAAATTAAAGCTATTAGAGATTGGCCAACATCCAAAAATGCAAGTGATGTGAGTTTTCATGGGTTGGCTAATTTTTATAGGAGATTTGTCAAAGAGTTTATCACCATAGTGTAATATCTGGAATTTTAACCATGTGTTTAAGCCTAGATTAAGCCGGATTAAGCATAAGATTAAGAATTTTAAACATGCTTTGGAATCCTAGATTAAGCCGCGCTAACAGCATGGATCATTCGAATGGATGGCGCTAGTAGCGTGAGGTATAGCGCTAGTAGCGCGAGATGTGTAAATCAGGCCTTTTGTTTCGACCATCTCACGCTATCAGCGTGGAGACTGGCGCTAACAGCGTGGATTGGTCGGGCCAGTGGCGCTATTAGCATGGATAATGGCGCTATTAGCGTGGGACTTCGGGCAGGCCTATATTTAGGGCTCATTTGGACGAAAATGGGAGAAAGAAAAGGAAGAGGGAAGCCATTGATGAGCCTATGAGCTTTGTATCTTCTCCATTGTTCATCTAAACACCTCTGACCCAACTGAGAAAGTGATAAGAGCCCCGAGAGAAGTGAGAACCCCCGATTGATTTGTGAGAATAGTCGATAAACAGTGAGATTGATTTCTCTGAGAGAACCCCTGAGAGCTCGGAGTTTAAAGGCGAGGGAGGCCTTGATTGAGCGCTCTATCCTAGGGAAAGTGATTCCCTGGTGCTTCTGAGCATCACAGAGGTAAGAAACTCGAGCTCTAACCGTTGGTTCTGTGGATTGGATTTTGTGATTTTGGGGTTA
>PYAF01005486.1:17431-40740 GCA_007407185.1 Glycine tomentella
AGCATTCTAAGGTGTCACTAAGTCTTCTTCTGGGTTTATAGTGTCTTGCTTCCATTAATCCATTGATGGGCTATTAAGAATGTTAGTGAAGCAAGCTTGTTGAGTCACAAATGCTTAGGAAAGCTTTCTGCATCATAAGTCTGCATTTAACCTGAGGTTTTTCATTCATATTCTTTTATCTTGGATCATCAGGTGAATTCTTTCCTTTAGCTGTGTGAATGTATTGTATTCTACAGTAACTTTGTGTGTTGTGTTTCTATTGTATTTGGGTTTTCTTGCAAGAGGGGATAGTGTTTCTCCTAGGGAGATAGGGTTTCTCCAAAGACAGCTGAGTAGGTTTCTCAGTATGGGTTTGGCTTCTAAGGATCTAATAGTGTTTTAGATCTCTGAACTTCTTCTAGGGTTGAAGAAGAGAAGCATGTAATTGCTTGTAAGAAACATAAATGCAATAGTAGAACTCTACTCTAGTGTTGAGTAGAAGAAACTGGATGTACCCTCATAGGTTTTGAGGTGAACCAGTATAAATCTTATCTCTTGATTTATATTATGCAGTTTTTATCAATTATTGTGTGAGTTCTGTGTTGTGTGCTTATTCTTGTGTGAATTCTGTGATGTGTGCTTGAATTTGCTGCATAACAAAGTCTTGGATTGATCTTGGATAAAGATATTCATTCTGGGTTTGTGATAAAGATCCTAAGGGCATTCTAACTCTGATTTTAAACTCTGATATTGAAAGAAAGTTTTTTAAATTCCCAAGGTTAACCAATTCACCCCCCCTCTTGGTTAATTGTGAGAGTTCCTTATTTTTAACAACTTTTGTACTGTCATAGTGCCACATGCATGTCAACATCCTTATTTGCTTTGTGTTATAAATTAAAAATCAAGATGAACACAAAATATCTCAACCTTGTAAAGGACAAAAAACCAGTAATTACCAGAATGTTAACTCTTCCTCAGTATGATTATTGCTATGGCGTGATTCCTTTTCAGCTAGATTGGCCTTCAATGAATCAATCTACAGAAATAAACTTTGTTAGTTATGAGCATGCTATAAATGCAGTTAAAGTTAGTAGTCAAGTAGCATAATGCTAAGAGGGTATTTGTTAGGAACCCACAAACAGGTGGAATTATTGGGGACATAAAGAAGAAAAACAGAGAATGAAAGGGAACAAATATGCTTTGGCAGTATTTCTTGAATTGCAAAGAAACAAGTAGAGATTCTCCCTCCAAGGGTTTCCCCTTCACAAAGGATTTCCCCTTTCTGCAGCATAGCTAAGGCTTAGTTTCCCAAATGATAATAAAACAGAATCCCCATTCTTCTACCCTCATCTCCTTTTAGTTTTTGTATCTTTTACTTAATTTTTATTCAAGTTAGTTTAGGTCTTTAGGATGGACAGCATTTGATCTTTCTATAACCATGAGGATTTATTTTCTGTTAGGATTTTTAAGCTATAAAAAGGGGTATCAATATAATGGCTGCAACAAGGAGACCTCATATTTTTCCTGAATCCTTATAACAAAGGTTTTCTTATAGTTGTCAAAGACAATAAAGGAAATTTGGAAATATTAACCCTGGCAGTTAAGGCTAACGATGCTAAGGTAATTTTGAAGGCTGAACCTGAGTTAATGAACACAGCTATTAGTCTGAAATTGCTTCAGGAAGAAATGGCAGAGAATGATCAGAGATATTGGGTGGATATTAAAACAGTAGAGCAGCAAACAAAAAGAGAAGCAGTACCTGCAGATATGGAGCAGCTGTTGAGGTTGTTTGAAGGAATTTTCATTGAACCAAAAGGGCTGCCACCTCACATGGAGAAGGCTCATGCTATAAATCTGCAACCGGGTTATACATGTATGTAACTATAAACAATACATTCAATCAAGTTAACAGCGAAAATGAAGGGAAACAGAACCAGTGCAGGGGTTGATCACGAAGTTGTCACTGAAAATGTGGAGAACTACTAGTGAATTGCAATGTAAATGAATCAATGCATTCATAAATAAAATACCAACATACTTGTACATACATAAGTCAGCCTTAGCTTCAATTACCTTACAATTCCTAACTTCTGCATTCATTATATTACATGACAACCCAAAAAAAAAAATATGCTAGACATAGCAACAATCCAACCTGCACTTGCAGAACCAGTGCTATGTCTGAAATTTTTCATTTGTAGACCTTGAATGTGTGTATGCAATCTGTCATACTCATTCTACTAGTCTGTTTCACAAAACAAAAGCAAAAAATTCTTTTTGAAAGTCTCCAGGTTTAAATAAATTTTTTAAAATTTATTAAGAGCCTTGTTGGTGCTGGTTGGTTGTCACTTAATCTCTTGAGGTGTTGTCATATTTGCATCCGTTGGATAAATCCAAATATAGGGATGCCCTGTGACATGTGAGGATATATATTGATCATAAAAGAACCCATAGGCATAGAATGAAAAAATTTGTAACTACAATTTGAAGGTATTAAGTTTCATAAGTGGACTAGTCGAACCTTATGGTTGTTTCATCCATTGAAATGGGTTACCATCAGCACTATCGCAATCTCCGCCTAAACAATGACCTGCAAAGTAGTTTCATTTGGCAAACAAAATAGAACACATATATATGTTGGCCTATGTTGAAGAGTAAAAGGAAAAAATGTGGGCAAAAAACCGCTAGTATTCCATTAAAGGCCTTAAACTTCAGAACAATGTCTACAATGCGTACATATATGCGAAGGCTAAATGTTTTACAAAAAACCCATAAGACATACAAAACAGCCTACATTGATTTGTTTTTTGATTCTAACAGAAATGATGCCCATTTTTTCCTCAATGTTGTTATGGTCCCCATGTCTAACGAAGTGCCATCACTAAACCACTACAAGAATAAGTCAACAAATAAAATCATTAACAACCATTTACAGTATGGAAGCATTTAAGAAATTCAACTAAACATTAAAAAGTGTTCAACTTCTTATACCTTGGTCCATTCATTCTTCAAACCGCCACTTACAATGTTCCACATCCAATGCATTACATAATATCCACATTCAAACCCTCCCTTTTGCACATGGCTCTAAATATAGGAACATTTAAATGTAAATTTGACATTTGCAAATATAGTACAACACCACAATCTGCATTAACGTGAACTAAATGACTAACCTTAAGTTCAATCCAATTTGGTACAGATGCATTGCATTTACCATCGACACCCGTATTCAAACCCTTAAGTGAACTAATTTATAAAATGCAACATACATGTAGGTTAACGCATGAACTTTAGGTTGTATTGATAACTTCCATTCATTATGTGAAAATATTCATTGTTGGTACCACTTACTTGTTAAGTGCAACTTTGATGTGAATATCTGGCTTCTTCCGCAATGAACAAAACCATACAACTGTATGCGTCATCGGACAAAGAACAAAAAGCTGCCAATGTGCGCTGCATTTTATATATATTAGGAAGCAAAAATAAGCAATTACACTTATCCCTTATATGTCATTAGTTTCATACTCACTTATTCAAATAAGCTCCTAGGTACACCTCTCTTTGTGATTCCTGGACCCATGTTTGAATGTATTGTTGAATTTCTAACCGTCTGTCCTTTGCATCATGTATCATTTAAGGCTCCAGGAACCCATACACTGAACTATAACCCAACCTTGTACTCCACTGATCCAAAAACCTATTGTTATCATTTGAAGTGAAATTGAAATTGTTAAACATGGACACTGCAACAATTAAGTTTAAGTAGGACATGAAATAGTACATTCAATGGCCTGTTACTTACATAATCCACAGCTGTAGTATAGAAATGTTCAAGTACTTGTCACCTGATATAATTTCATTGATATCTGAATGTGTAATGAAGAATGCTGTTTCTACACTAGCAATGCCAAACTTAAATGCTTCCCATTTCAACTGTATTGGCCGAAGGTAAATATCATAGACGTTCTTCATCAATTCATCTAAAGCATCAACTGATTCGGGAATGTTTTGTAAACTAATGTGTCCAGCCTATGTATTTGACACAAATAAGAAATAACCGATTGTTACGTAATGTATTTATAAAAATAGCAACACAATATGTAATTGCAAGCAAAGTGATGATGTACCTTTTCTGATACCGCTTTCACCAAACATGTGGGCCAAGAGACAAATGTGTTTACGGCATCTCTGACATACATAATCTCTGAAGTTGGATATGGAACAAGTGCGTTCCCGTCATAAATAGTTTCAACACTTACCTATACCACATTATCTACGTACTTAACATTGTGAATTGACGAGGTTCCCTTGTAAACTTTGCCCATACCAACTAGCTTTGTCGAACCATGAGATTCAACAAACAGCCCCATGCAAGGCACCACATCAGTAGCTTTATCTTCCTCAGATGGATGTGCTGCATTTTCAGCACAACTTCCCTTTGTGCTAACACGAGCTGCCAATTCTTGTACAAGTGCATCTACCGGCGCCGATTTTTGTGTTGCAAGTTGGCTTAACTCGATTTTAATTGCTTCCTTTACTTTTTCGTTCAATTTCTCCTCCATGTCAGCTTCCATTTTTTCCTGCATTTTCTCCTCCAATTCAGCTTTCAGTATTTCTATATGTTGTTTTGTTTCCTCCTCCTTTTCCCTTCTCCATTCTTCCTTCAGCTCTTTAATTATGCCAGCCAATTGTTCAGTGTCTATGGATCCACACGAACTACTTGAGGCACGTGACGTCTGTCCAAAATATTGAGTTATGGTCACACCTGTCCCTGCAACACGGACCCTACCAGGGTGTTCCGGTCGTCCAATAGCAACATTTAATATGTCGTGTTGACCATGAGGAACAAAGCTTCCTTGTGTTTGTTGTTCTTCTAACAAGTCCTGTAACATCGGATTGACAAATTGTCAAGTCATTAAAATGTAATATATAAACTAATAATTTGAACATTTGCTTCAACTCACTATTTTATCCGCTATTTCTCTGGCCTTGTCAGATGTCATCTGCCCATATTTCTTTGTGCGGGCCATCTTCCACTTCACATGTCTAGGAATTGGCGATGGAGGTTCTTCAACATCACACTCGTGCTCAGTATACATTGCATCTTGTATTCGCTTCTTTAATTTCTCATCCATTAACTTTTTTTCTAGCACGTCATAACCCCCACGAGAAAGGACATGGGGGCATTCATTATTTTTTTTGGATTTCTTGCGCCTTTTTCCTTACTCCCTGTCATTGATTTCGAAAGGACGTTCATTGAGTCAGTTCAATCTCAATATTGCATCCATTTATATAATTATAGCAAAACATAAGTTACCATCTAACCTGCCAAGTTGGTGTTTTTCGGCTAGAAACAAATTCCTCCCAAGTTTGAGGATGTATACCATATCGAACTAAAGGTTCATTATCATTTTGGCTCTCAGCTTCAGCATATATGTATTTTGTGGTTAATGCAGATTTGAATGACCTCCATCTTGTGCAAACCGATGACATTATCTTATTCTTGGCCATCAGCTTCTGGGATGTCAAATTTTCCCTGCAGCAGTAAACACAATTAGACAGTGGGAATGGATAATGGGAAGTAAACACAAATGGACAGAAGTAAACACAACTACAGAAAACACAACTGGACAGAAGTAAACACAATTGCAGAAGTACACTTTATCATAAAGATTCACTAAGTTAACATACCAATATGTCTTCCAAAATTAGATTCTTCAATGGTTCAGGAACATCTTTCCAAGAAGTATGGATAATGGGAATTTTGTCTCTTGCCACTACCCCGAGATAGCTGTGGAATTTTTCTTTGTAATTGCCAGATGCTCTTCCAGTTGATGATGGATTTACATTAACTACTGGCCTTGCCTGATCCAAGTCTCTACGAGTCAAGCTTCTTAGACGGGTCGCTTGTCTAGTTTTCATAGACGTCTCCAATGAATGTTGATGTTGTGAATTGGGAGGGGACAATGGGGTTGTCGCCGTCAATCTGGAAGCAAAACCAAACAACGAAATTACATAAGTCAGCTATATAACAAAATTTTTTTAAAAGCTATTTAAATTAAAGGTATGCATAACTTTTGGAAAACGTACAAGTTGAAAATACACGACTTTGAAGTATAGCAATTACGATTTTATGTTCTCCCATAAACCTTCATCATGATCAACTCGATTTGCATGTTCATCATCAACGTCATTGTCTTCAACTACGGAGGGCATCCTTGATAAGAAAGGAAGCATTTCACAGATATCCAGTGAGGCATCATCACCAAAATGCATACCACTAAAAGATGATCTTCCTTGTAAAACAATCGAAAAGCGAGCGTCACACGGATCTGTGATGTAAAACACCTGTTTTGCTTGCTCTGCCATAATGAAAGGCTCATCCTTGTAACCCACTTTATCAAGTTCAACCAAAGTGAATCCAAGATGGTCTTGATGGACACCTGTGTTACCATTTACCCACTTACACTTGAATACAAGAACTCTAAATGCACTATAATCGAGCTCCCATATTTCTTCAATTACCCCAAAGTATGGCATTGATGCTTGAATTGGGTTGTTATCAGATGCACCGCAAAAGTGTAACGAGTCAGCGTCGATTGTAACCCCACTGTTTTGCACAGAACTTTTATCGTCTTGCGACTTTGTGTAAAAAGAATAGTTGTTGATATCATATCCCTTCCAAGTGGGTACATTCAAGTTTGGGCCAACAGCTAACAGTCTTAATGTTGCAGAGGCATTGTCATCACTCAATATTTGGCCTTTAAACCATTCAATGAAACTTCTGTTATGTTCTTGCAACACCTTCATGATGTTCATTCTAGGGTGAGTCTTTGTCAAATGCTGTTTGTGAGCTTCTAAGTACGGCATTACCTCAGTCGTGTTATTCAAAACATACAAATGAGGTTGTGAAAGCTGATGTCGACTCATAGTTACAACATTGAATCCTCGTGTACCCTTTCCTCTTGATGACTGGTCATGACGACTTTCAGGTATACCAACAGCTTTAATTGAATCCATGTACTCTGAACAAAACTCAATACATTCTTCGGCAACGTACCTTTCAACAATGGAAGCTTCAGGTCTGTATTGATTTTTAGTATAACCTTTTAAGACTTTTATGTACCGCTCAATCGGATACATCCAGCGTAAGAACACCGGACCACACAACCTGATTTCCCTCACTAGATGAACAATTAAGTGGACCATTATGTCAAAAAAAGAGGGGGGGAAAACATTTCCAATTAACAAAGGACAATAGCCGCCTCATTTTGTAAATCATCCAACTGTGTAGGGTCAATAACCTTCTTACATAAAGCATTAAACATGAAGCACAGTCGAGTAATGGCAACCCTAACTTTGTTTGGCAATATACCCCGAATGGCAACAGGCAATAATTGTTGCATTAGCACATGACAATCATGAGACTTCAAACCAACCAATTTGAGGTCATTTACGGAAACAAGGCTCTTGATATTTGAAGAGTATCCTTGTGGGACCTTCAAACTACGTAGACATTGACAAAAAGTTTTTTTCTCTTTTGTGGACAAAGTGTGACTTGCTTGGGGCAAATAGGATTGTCAACCTTTACTAATTGGATGCAACTGTTGCCATATACCCATTTCAACAAGATCCTGCCGACATTTTAAATTATCCTTTGTCTTGCCTTTGATATTGAGTAGGGTGCCAATTATACTATCGCAAACATTTTTCTCGACATGCATGACGTCTACACAATGTCTCACATCAAGATCGGCCCAGTATGGAAGATCAAAAAATATTGACTTTTTCTTCCAAATGGTTCTTTCGTTAGCATCCTTCTTTTGGGTCTTCCCGTACACAGTGACAATGTCCTTAACACAATCATAAACTTCATGGCCAGTCAATGGTGTAGGTGCACTTTCAGTCTCTTGACTTCCATAAAAAGATTTTTTCAATCGCCTATATGGGTGATAAAGTTTGAGGAATCTTCGATGCCTAGTGTAAACTGTCTTCTTGCCATGCTTCAGTTGGATGAACGATGTATCTTTCTGACAGATAGGACATGCATAATGACCTTTAACACTATATCCACTCAAATTTCCATAAGTTGGAAAGTCATTAATGGTGCAAAATATCATTGCACGCAAGGTAAAGGTTTCCTTCAAATTTCCATCAAAGACATCAACCCCGTCAACCCACAATTTATTCAAATCTTCAATTAGTGGCGCTAGATAGACATTACTATCATTTCCTGGCTGCCTTGGACCGGATATCATCATACACAACATTATGTATTTCCGCTTAATGCACAACCAAGGAGGGAGGTTATAAATCATCAACAACACAGGCCAAGAACTATGATTAGTTGCAAGGTTACCAAAAGGATTCATTCCGTCTGATGCAAGACCAAGCCTAAGGTTCCTTGGCTCATTCCCAAATATCGGATACTTCTGATCGATTTTTGCCCATTGGGGAGAATCAGATGGATGTCGAAGAAATCCATTAATTTGCCTTCGATGTGCATGCCAAGTTAGGTTTTTTGCATCCTCGGCGTTAGCAAACAACCGCTTAAATCTAGGAATAATTGGTAGATACCAACAGACTTTTGCTGGACGAGTAGTGTTTCTGCCTGGTGCATCGAGACATTCATCTTCGTTCAACTTGTAGCGTGATACCCCACATGTCGGATAGTTTTGCATATCAGCCAAGTCATTTCGGTACAGTACACAATCATTAGGACAAACATGTATTTTCTGGTACTGCATACCCATAGGACATAAAATTTTCTTCGCCTCATAATGATTTTTCGGTAGAGTGTTGCCTTCAGGAAGCATTTTCTTCAACAAAACAAGCAATTATGTGAAGCTTTTGTCACTCCACCCAAATCTAGCCTTTAGGTTAACCAAAGCTAACACCGCTGACAATCGGGTGTAGGTTGTGCACTCATAATACAAAGGGGTCTCTGAATCACTTTGTAATTTCTCATAAGTAGGTGCATGTGCTTGCCGAAAATTGGCTTCTCCAAGATCGCGTAGCATGTCTTCAATATGAAATCCCGTGTCTACATCAAACTGCGCAGTAGTTTCAGATGTTGCCATATCCGACAATTCCCCATGCCAGATCCATTTTGTGTAACTCGAAATGATTCCGTGACAGATTAGGTGAGACCTGATTTCATTTAGTGGTTGTCGCCTCCCATTTCCACACTTAACACAAGGACAGAAATAGTTTCCATGCTCAGGAGTTGCATTAGATGTGGCAAATTGGGAATTGTTCAACCCCATTTTCATATTGTTGACTAATGCGCGGTAATTTCATCCAATTACGATCCATGGTTTTACAAATAAGCTGGCATGATGATATTGTACAATATGTTATATGCATGAAGATGTAACACTTTAATAAGGTAGGGCCCTATCCCATTCAGGAAGTCATATATTGTATACATGATGTGTAAATACAAGTTGAGTTTGGTTTGTTTAATTTAACGAAATTTCAGCAGCATTTCGCATTGGTCTCCAAGTACACGAAAGGAAAGAGGTGATTTGGAATCACCCCTTTCCAGTATGCACTCGGAGATCAAAGCGAAATGCTACCGAAATTTCATTAAATTAAACAAACCAAACTTAACTTATGTTTACACATCATGTATACAATATATGACTTCCTAAACTGTCCAAATGGACTATTCAAGATTCAGTTCAACAAGTAATCCAAACTATCCGTATTACTCATTGAATTGATTCTTGAACGGGAAACTAAGGTTGACTAACAATGCAATGCATGGTGTGACAAACAAAATAATTATATATTAACAAAGGAAGTGTTAACCACAAAAGTTAGGAAACAACACACATACCTCAAAATATGGTCAATATCAATAGCAACACAATCCAGCGACAGCGATGATAGCAATCACTTTTTGTTTCGTGAACCAAGAATCACAGATTCAAAAACAACCACCTAACACAACATTAACGAATTAATTAATAATATGTTACACATACGCATATAGAATTTGAAACGACAGCATAGGATTGTTTTTGTAATCAAACCATAAAGCACCAAAAAGCAAGTTGTGCAAAATAATATATTACAATATCAAATTGTATGATTGGTTATCAAGGAATGATATTTTCACACCTTAATAAGTAGTATATACACCAAGATAGAGAGACAGCGCAGATATATGTATTTCAAAATTAAAATGTACAAAGTATAGTTGAATGGTGAAATATTGGGACTGTTATCAAAGAACAACTACACAACTAGAATAACTTAGCAAGAATTTAAAAAGAAATTATAGTGAAAGGTGGTTGTTGGAAAAAGAATAGTTTCCATAACAAGTATTCTTTTACTTAGAACCAAAACGACTAATGCAACTAAATCTCTCAAATTGTCTAACTAAGAAGCTATTGTGGGCAAAGTTAAACTTACAGATTGATTTTTATAACAGAGATTACATGTAACAGTATGTATTAAAAATGAGGCATGGGGCGTGGGAGCTTGTCATATTTTTGTGTGGGTTTGATGCTGTTCTGCTTATTATATACTACTATTTAAGTGTGTTTGTGTGTGGATGAACTTGCATCTGTAGTACTCATAATGAGGGTTTACGATCCATGGTTTTGTATAATGGATTTTGGTTAAGGACAACTATAAGTGAAGTGATTTGTGATTGAAAACTTTAATGTCAAAGGCTAGTTTGGAGTAAAACCAGAACACAGATTTTTATTCCTGGCTGGGGAGGGTTTGTGCTAAAAGAAAACATTAAAAGGCTTAAACAGAATCTTAAGGTCTGGAACAGGTAACCTGCGATGTAGGTCACATGACAGGGTTGTTATATTTGATCTTCAGCAGAGAATTGTGTAGGTAAACTTGGTTTTTTGTGTTTTTTAAATATGTTGTCTGGTATGATGACATGGAACATGTTGCTTTACTCAGCAAACATAACATTAATAATTGCTACCAAGAAACTTGTACACCAATGCACTCTCCATGAGACTATCCATGTAAAAAGTGGAGCTTGGGATGAAAATGGTGTTTTCATTTATACAACACTAAATGACATGAAATATTGTCTTCCCAATGGAGATAATGGGATAATAAAGACATTGTACATTCCAATTTATATCACAAAGGTCTCTGCCAACACAATCTTCTGATTGGATAGGGATCGAAAGAACAAATCAATAATTATTGATGCTACTGAATATATTTTTAAGCTTTCCCTCTTGAAGAAAAGATATGATCATGTCATGAACATGACAAGGAACTGACAGCTTTGTGGGCAACCTATGATTGCTTATCTACAGCAGAAGGGGTTTCCTGAGGTTGCACTGCATTATGTGAAAGATGAGAATATTCAGGTCAATTTGGCATTAGAGAGTGGGAACATTCAAATTGTTGTTGCTATAGCAACAGCAATCGATGAGAAACATCCCTGGAACCTATTGGGGGTTGAGACTCTTGGCCAACCCAATACTGGTATTGAAGAGTTTGCGTACCAGAGAAAGACTATATATTGAGAGATTGTCTTTCCTTTATCTTGTCACTGGTAACATGGAGAAACTGTCCAATATGTTGGAAATTGTTGAAGTCAAGAATGATGTTATGGGCCAGTTTGATAATGCACTATATATGGGTGATGCTGGACAACGTGTCAAGATATTGGAAAATGCGGGCCATATGCCACTTGATTACACCACTGCATCAGTCCATGGGCTACATGATGTCTCAAAGCGGCTTGCAGCTGAACTGGGCTAAAGGGTAGTTTGTTTGGGCCAATAATGGAAAAGTGTTTGAAGGGTTTTGGGAAGATGGTTTGCCAAAAGGGAAAGGCACTTTCAAGTGGCATGATGGGAGTTTTTATGAGGGAAATTTCAGCAAGGATCGTAAGGATGAGAATGTGACATACCATCCCTGTGAGTCATCAGAGGGGGAAAGGCATAGTGAATGGGACCCTCAACAGTTGTATAGTGAGTTGAATGGGTATTCAGTTTGCCTGGGGGAGAAGGTTCAAGTTATGCCATCACACAAGAGCCTTGCGATTTGGAGGTCCACAAATACAGGGGAGAGTGGTAAACATAACATTCTCAAGAAACCAAACTTACAGTAATTTTGGTCTATTTACATCCTTTATAATTATTGTAGGTGTAATCAGTTAATGACCTTCAAAACCAAATTCTTAGGGATAAGTTAGGTACTTAGTTTGTCAACAACCTGATTTTGTAAAGAATTCAGGCACTGTAAGTTTGAATCCTGTTGTGCAGATTGCTAGGTTGAAATGCCAGAAAGCTGCAGAATCAAATTTGTTGAGGAAGGAGAGGAATAAGTATTGGATGATGATGGGGACGAAGAAAGGGAGGTATGTGTCTCATCTGGTATTTATTATAGTGGCATCTTGTATTTTGTGAGCTTATGCTTACAGAGGTTATGTGATCCATCTGCTTCCCATTAGATGGGCTTAAATTCACCTTACTTCTTCTGTAAACATTGATAAATAGCTGTCATTGGATATATTTAAAAAATTGGGAAAAGGTCTTAAAATTTGGTTTCTAGGACCTATAGTGGTCCTATATGTAAGGTTGGTAGCTACTTATGCAATCGTTTCTCAAGCTAATTGTAGAATCTCAGGCCAAATATAGCATATATACAGCCAAATATATTAGACAGGTTCTATTTTAAAAAGGAACAGAAAATTGTAAATTATTTTTCCGAGTTTATTCTGGGTTTATTTTATTGTTTCTTGTGATTTTTCCATGTTTTAGGATGGGGATAAGGAGTTCTCTAAGGATGTTGTTCATGAACATGCCAAGAAAGCAGAAGCTTGGCATCGTGATTATGCAGTTCGTGCACAGTGTACTTAGCCATCACCACCAATCACATGTGCCACTTTCGCCCAAGATGTTATACAAGGAAGAGCAAAGGCTTCACAAGCACCTAATCAGAAGCATGAACCACTAATATTACGACCAGCTAGCCTTGTAAATGGAAAAATAATAACTGAGAATGGCTGTTTCTGAAACTGCAGCGTTACAGGATTAACTCATTGGCAAACAAACCAAATGATAAGCTCAGTTCAACATTTTATTGGCCTCCTAAGATAATTGAAAAGGTGGGAGAAGTGGCTTACAAATTGGAGCTACCTGTTGATAGCATAATTCATCCTATTTTTCATATTTCTCTCCTCAAGCAGGCAGTTAAGGCTTTTTGTTCTCGACAACCATTGCTTAAAGCTTTGACTGAAGATATAGAACTTCAGGTACAGGCTGACAAAGTTATGCAGACCAGGATTACAGAACAAGGACAGCATCAAATGAGTATTAAATGGCAAGGGTTGCCACACCATGAAGATAGATGGGATAAGCTGGAAGAGATCAGAAGTGTTTTTCCTCAATTGGACCTTGGGTAGAAGGTCAATCTTGAAGGGGAGGGTATTCATAGAGGTTAAAATATATGGGGACAAGTGTATAATAGAAGAAAGAGCAGTTAGGCCGGTTTGGGTGAATCTGTTAGAAGTCAGTGGCGGGTAGTTAACTAACTATTAGTTACTGCAGTTAGTTAACAGGGGAAAGGAATATAAATAGAGAGGGAGGGAGAGTAAAGAAGGTTGTTGAACCTGTAGGAGGCTGAGTGTACCTCGAATTCACTCATTCTCCTTGTAATTCCGATTGATCAATAATATTCGTTCATTTCTTCAATTTCTCTGGTCCAATTCTTATCATATACCATGATTAATTTGATTATATTAACTGATTCAATGAGAAACTAGTCAGGTATATAGGGTTCAAAAAGTACAATGGATCAAATTTGAATAAGTGAAATTGCCATTGAAAGAAAAAAACACAAGTTGATCATGTAAAGAAATTTTTGAGTCTTTTAAAATTTATATAAAGGGCTGCAGGATGAAAGAAGAGCTTCTACAGTTGCTATGATTGAAACATTAGCCATGATGACAACGCTGCAGGAAGAAAAGGCTGCAAGAGGAAACAAGAGCTTCTGCATTTGCTACGATTGAAACCTTAGGCATTATGACAATGCTGCAGGAACAAAAGGCTGCAGGAGGAAAGAAGAGCTTCTGCAGTGGCTACAATTGAAACATTAGCCATGATGACAACGCTGCAGGAACAAAAGGCTGCAGGAGGAAAGAAGAGCTTCTGTAGTTGCTACGATTGAAACATTAGCCATGATGACAAGGATGCAGGAAGAAAAGGCAAAATTACACATGGAAGCTTTCGTGTACTTAAGAATGATGGATGAACCTTCAGAGTAAGAATAAGTTTGCTTTGCAATTACATAATGCCGAATGACCTTGGTGATTAAATAGAATGGGAAAGATGGCAAACTTGGAAGTTGAAATTGAGTTGAATGGAAAGAAAATTCCCAATGAATCAGTGCTGTAAAACATGGTGGCATCATACTTCGAATGATGGTGAAAGTTATTGGATTTCGACCATTACATGACATTGAAAGAATGAAAGCAACATATGTGTTGAAGATGTTATACTCAAGTCTTTGGGAAAAAAAATGTAAAGTCTGAGAATATATTTCCCACGTTTGAAGAATTCCTAAAAGCAACTTTACTTTTCCTTGAATATTGAATCATTCAAAGGGAAATTGGCTAATATAGAATTCTGAAAAGGAATCCCCATCAAATAAATGGTCTCTTGTTGAATTGAGTTGTTCAATTTGTCTTTAATGCTCTCTTGTCATGAACTCTTGTCAGGCTTATTTACTAATTTAAATTTAAATTTGCAAATGCGAAATTGGTATTTAAAAAGTTCTTATACACCAATACAAAAATTTTCAAATTCAAATACTGTATAGTTATACAACATATAACAGACCTTAGAAATGAACACTTGTTAATGCTTATTACTAATTTATGCGTCTAAGAAATTCTGGTTCATAAGTAAGAACAGAGCCTGGCAAGAAATTAAGGATAAGCTATATAACAGAATTGGATATTAATCATGTAATAGGAAGATAGTTAGATGGAAGAAATTACTTTAGGGGAAAGATAACGATATTCTAATAACAAACCATGAAATTGTTACTAAAGGGAGTACCTCATCATAGAGTCTCACTATACAATCGACTGCTTGGATTACGCGTGGAGCTACCAGGTGTAAGGTCTGTCGTATCTTCTGTTCAAGTTGACAAAATTGTAAATCTCGTCAGCCATACCATCATTATATGCAAAACAACAACAACACACAAAAGAGGGAGGATCATCTAACTTGGTACAAATAATATTGAAAACACTACAAATAATAAAATAAAAAATACAAGTACAAGTGGGTGATGGCCACAAGGTGAGGTGCCAAGGACTGTGTAAAAGCTTGGTGACTAAGCTACCAGGATTGGATATTATGCAGGATTGTTATCTGTTTTCGTTGGGTGGGGCAGACTTGGTGTTAGGAGTGGAATGGCTAGCTAGTTTGGGTGAGGTAACAGTTAATTTTGAAAAATTAACATTGACTGTTAAGGTGGGAGAAAAAGAAATAAGTTTAAAGGCTGAACCAGGAACCCTTAATCAGGGCTGCCATCAGTTTAAAAGCTATTCAGGGAGTGTTACTGCAGGAAGATCAGGGCATTTTGGGGGAATTGGAAGCTGTAGAAATCAATAAAGGAGGAGGGCAGGTTCCTGTATGTATAGTGGAAGCATTGGAGCAGTTCAGTGAGGTTTTCCAGACACCTCACAGTTTGCCACCTCATAGAAGTAAAAATCATTGTATCAACATTATTGCGTTTGTGGTCCAGTTCTAACAATTTTGTATAATTGATTTTGGTTAAGGCCAACTATAAGTGAAGTGATTTGTGATTGAAAACTTTTATCTCAAAGGCTAGTTTGGAGTAAAACTTGGTATAACATTTTTGCCCTCATGTTAAATATGCATTTTTCGCTTCTATTCAAACTTGACAAGGAAGCAAACATCAGTAATTTCCTAGCAAAATGTTGTTCAACATCCACAAACCACTGTTTGGAGTTTTGCGCTGCACAACGAAACATGCATTAAATATAAATATGGTGGGATGTGGTCAATAATAAAGTTGTAGTGTTTGAGGTGGTTTTGTTTAGGATGTTAATGATTTGTATCTCTCTATTTTCAAACACAGAGGCATGCGAAGTGACCACCTTGAGAGGGAACATGAATAATGTTTCATGTGTTATGTTCCATGCCAAGCAGGATATCATTGTGTCAAATTCCGAAGATAAAAGTATTCACATATGGGATGCAACAAAGACAACTGGAATTCAAACATTATGCCGAGAGCATGAATTTGTTGGCAGCTGATCATGACAGTGGCATGATTGTTTTTAAGCTGGAGAGAGAAAGGCCTGCATTTGTTGTTAGTGGTGATTTGTTATTCTACACGAAACATCAGTTCTTGTGTTTCTATGAATTCTTAACACAAAGAGATGCACAACTACTTCCATTCCGACGAGCAGGCTCTTTAAGGTTGAATCAAAGCCCAACGACTATTTCCTATAGGCCAACGGAAAAGGTTGATGTTCTGTGTTCAGATGCAGATGGTGGATCTTATGAGTTGTATTGCATATGAAAGGACAGTTATGGTAGGGGTGAAGAATGATATTGTTAAAAACATCGTACTGCAGTTCCCACTGATGTTATAATCTATGCAGTAACAGGCAACTTGCTATGTAGGTCAGAGGATAGGGTTGTTATATTTGATCTTCAGCAGACAATTGTTCTTGGTGAACATAATGGGATAATAAAGACATTGGACATTCCAATTTATATCACAAAGGTCTCTGGCAACACAATCTTCTGCTTGGAAAGGGATGGAAAGAACAGATCATTAATTATTGATGCTATTGGAGATATTTTTAAGCTTTCCCTCTTGAAGAATACATATGTTCATATCATGAACATGACAAGCAACTCACAGCTTTCTGGGCAGGCTATGATTGCTTATCTACAGCAGAAGGGGTTTTTTGAGGTTGCACTGTAGTTTGTGAAATGAGAAAATTCGGTTCAATTTGGCTTTAGAGAGTGGCAACATTGAAATTGCAGTTGCTTCAGCAACAACAATCGATGAGAAAGATGACTGGTACCGATTCGAGGTTGAGGTTGTTGGCCAAGGCAATGCTGGTATTGTAGAGTATGCGTACCAATAAGGGTGGGTTTTCATTAGCAGACCAATATCTACCTATTAATAGGAAAAGGATTTCAGAAGAAAAGTTATCCATTGGGGCTTTGTATATCCTGAACCAGAATTAGTGGTTTTGTGGAAGGTTCACTCAGGTTATGGTTTCATTGGGGTACATGCACAGTAATGGTGTTCATACCCTTGTTATATAACATTCTCAACAAAGCAAACTTACAGTATTTTTGGTTTATTTACATGATATAATTATTGTAGGTGATAATCAGTTAATGACCTTCAAAACCAAATTCTAATGGATAAGTTAGGTACTTAGTTTGTCAAGAAGCTGAAGTACATTTTTGGGATAGAACTTGCCTACTCTTAACTAAGGTATGTTTAATTTTCAAACGAAATATGTGGTTGATCTCCTTAAATCGACTCATTGTTACTTGTGTTGTAACATGTGCTTAACCATGTGTACAGGGCCCTTAACCAGCTAAAATGCTCCTAAAGAAAGACACAACAGATAAATGTCCCTGGACTCTACCATATGTTGGTGAGGTTCTGAAGCTTTCCAAGCTTACTTGGGATTGAACCTAATAGTTGATTCTGTGCCAACCCCAATATCCCCAACCTCTCACACTCACTCATCTCAGCAACTATTCACCTTGAAAGAACATTTAGACCTGCCCTTATAAATCTAAGCTGCTTCAACTATCCTATTGATGAAAGAATTATATACGGGAAATAATTGCTATATATGAGCAGCTCCTCTAGTGATACCAAATCCCAAAGTACAATATATGACTTCACCATGCATGTAATTTTCACATAGGTAAAGCTTTCTAATTGTTGTTATTTTCCAAATACGGGTCAGAAGGGGTCCATGAAGCCTATTTGTGCAAAGGTCCAAAACCTCCAAACCACGACAGTCAACAAAACCATCAGGAATGGGGCCAGAGATGAAATTTGTTGACAAATTCAACTAAAGAAGCTTTGGAAGATTATAGATGACAGGAGCCAAAGTACCAGGCAGATTGAATTCACTAAGTTTCACAGAAGTTAGGACTAAACTTGTGCAATACACACCAGTCCAATTGCAATACACCAGTCCAATGCCATCATTTTTCTCTTTGGCTCATTTTCTTATCAGGGGTTGCCTTTATTTGGGCAAGAAGAACACAATAGTTGAAATCATTAAGGTAACAAAAAGAGACAATAAGGGACAGGTTTCACAGAAGCAAGTGTGAACATGGGACAATTGGGAGGAGGTTCAACACAAAACAGAACATGACATAATAGAAAAAAAGAAAATTAACACTAGTACCGTGTGTGAAAGGAAGAGCAAAAACAAAAGGCTTGGTGGTGAGAACAAGTGAATGAAGCAGCAGAAGCCAATTTGACAAATTGTTAACACCCCATTTGGTTACAAATAAAAATAAATAGACCGAAAAAATTAATCAATACAAAATAGTAGGATAAGAGAGAAAAAGAGAGATAGAGAGACACCGCACAACATAACTTAACACAGGGACAGATAGAGACATAGTAAAAGACACATAACATTGAACCATGAGGGCATGAAAATGGAATGAACCGTGACTTGACGATGGTTAAAGTTTTGGGTCTGCATTTATAATAGTGATAGTTTCAACACAGTATGGGATCCACATTATTTTCCAAACAAATTTCAGAAGTTAGTTTCATTCTTCTAACTTTATTTATACACTTGGCTATGGTCAACAGCTACAGCAACACTATAGTTTTACATGTCTTAAAGGTACAAAGAAACATGACAATTATCACTAACCACAGGTTTAAGTTTCTTACTCCTTAAAATTACACAAACATACACATCATGCAGAAAAATTCTACACCTACACCACTTCATTATATACAGGCATAATATTTGTTTCATAGTTTATGGAACTATAAAAATTGTGGGGCTAATTGCATTTGGAAAGAAGACATCTGGATGTAGATCAGTGTAATTAAAAGGACAAGGTCTGGTTCTTCAAATACATGTTTACGCGAATCGTTTGAAGACAGGGTAGAATCATTAGTAAATCCTACCAAGTAAAAAATTTGGTATACCAAGCTACTTATTAGCTTCCTTAAGCCACTTTTACAAGCTTTAAAATATAGGTTTTGATGCTACCATTGTTACAGAAGAATAAATAAAGTGTGCATTCATGTACTTAAGTTTAAATGACATATATATTCATTTAAACTAAATGGGTGGACATGTCAAAAAATCTTAATAAAAAACCTTACAACCTGCCCATTCAAAGGGGAAAACAGAACCTTCGTGGCCCTCTAAACCCAAAATGAAGAACACAATCTTGAATGAAATCACAAAAATACAAGTAAACATGCACATGCAAAGTGGAAAACAGAAGCTTTGGTGGGATGTAAACCCAAAATGAAGAACAGAAGCTTCAATGTATTGAACCCATATACCCCAAACCTCGAAATATCGAACCCCTAATCCAAAAGACAAGATAACGAACTCAAACCTAGCTTTGCGAAACGACAAAATGTGACCGGCCAGAAGCTTGTACACGGAGACCAGCACAGCCTAACTGGAGGGAAAAAACACGGTGTGAGAAATTGACGGTGCACAAGGCCGAGCGAGAGCGAAAGGGGCTCACAGATACAAAGTTTTAATTTTTAGGGCACTGGCCTCAAAGATGGGAGAGAGAGAACTTTAAAATTAAAAGCCATGAAGAGAAGAGGGTCATTCGATGTCGTCTTTGAATATTAGGCAACAAAGACGGTTTTAAAAGGGACCGGCTTCGTTTTTCATCAACAAAGACGGTTACACAGGAGACCGTCTTTGAAACTGACCACTTATTTACCAATATGCCACCGCACCTGATTCTAAGACGGTCTCCAGACAACTGTCTTCGATTCTGCGTCTTGGAAAGGCCCTTTTGTAGTAGTGACTGTGCAAAAGAATAAGAGAAATTTAAAGAGTAGCCTTTAAGCCATGAACAAGTGTAGAAAGTAATATCCTACATAATGGTGCAGTGGTCAAAATTGAGGGTGTTGAATGCACTTGTTGATGGTGGCTAGGGTACGCAAGTGGAACTCCTTCGTAAGTTACGAAACGCATTCCTGGTCGTTGGATCAAAATCGTGTAGCAGATCCACCTTTTCAAAACCGTCTCGGGAACTGTGCGGCCGGTTATTTCATTTTGTTTTTTGAATTTAAAATTTAAATGGCTTTTGCGTTATTCCCTTATTGCCCCTGCCGTTGGGAACTGTGCCTTGACCGCTGAAGTTGCCTTATATTTTTTAATAACGTGTATTATGACCATATTACCCTTGGTGCATCAGACGACGACGGTATATCATCCACGACTGACTTGTGTGCAAGATTAGGTTCGGTATGATTTTCCTACATGTAGATGAGGTTGGGTTTTCACATTTTTGTTATTTGAAAAATGGTGTGTTATCTTGGTATGTAGTAAATATTTTTTATTTTGATGGTAATGTTTTGTCCAAATTTCGTTCGTGGGAGTCATGCGTTGTCATGTGTTGTTGTTGGGAGTCAGCGGCGGACCCATGTGGCACCGTTGAATGTAGCCGTCGACCGTGGTTTAAGTAGAGGCGGAAGACAGATAGCCTACAGTGAGAACAGAAGGAGAAAACAGGTCATTAGAAATGGAAAGTAGACGGCGCACCAGCATTGCGAAGAAGGAGAGAAGTAGCGTTATTGTTAGTTGGGCCTAATTTGCTTTGTGCACCCACTTTTTTGTTATGCAGTTTGTTATTTCATTTTCGAAATGGGCTTTTGAGATTTGTCAATGTTATCCACCGTTAAACTGGTTGTGTGACATTTTGGAAGTTGATCAATGGGTAGTATTTAAGATGGTTTTTTGCAATGGTCATGTTTACCAGTTTTGTGTTTTGTTTCATTAGGATTTGTGGTTTGGTTCATTAGGTTATTGCATGGTAATGTCATATATATTACTGTTTAACATGTTGACTGATTGAGCATTGCATGTTTTTCATGTATGATTTTCAATTTTCGTTGCCTGATTTTTATTTAGCAGAAATGTCTGGAATTAGTGAAAGTGATAAGGAAATGGCCTTACAAATGAAGTCGTGTCAAAGGAAACCTGAATACAACACTCGTGTTGTGCATATGAAGGACACGGTTAGCATGTAGAATTTGTTAATTTTTTGTACAGTATATGTGTTAATTTGATTATGTTAATGTTTTTTAGAGTATTGGCACTAATGTCTAAACACAACTCGATATGTAGCCTTATGCAGAACTGCGGAAAAGTTATGTGTTAGCTTTGAAAAAAATGTTGGATGACACATGGCATCTGGTAGATTGCCATGGCAAGCGTCATGTTGTCAAATTCAATTAGTTGTTGGAGAGGTTGTTAATTGTTGATGGATGGAGTGAAATAAGAGAGTACTATAATCTTCAAGGAGACCATTTTGACACATTAACCTTGCATCGGAAATCTCTGTTTTTCATGATTGTCCACAAAACTCATCGTCTGCCAAATGAATTTCCACATTGGCACTCTTTCTACAAATCAAACCCTAACGCTATGATATTTCGTGTGATGTTGACTGATAATAAAATCAGCAGTAGTAATTTGGTAAGGAAATGGTGTTTACATTGTATATAAAATTATTATTATAATGAATGGCATTGATATATGAAATTGTAATAGTTGAGTATGTATTGCAGGATCTTCCATGTACGATGTATAAATTTCTAAGTGAGGCTAGATTTACTCATATTGTGCTTCATGAAAGCAGAAAATTTAAAATTCTCTTTAATCATGGCTGCAGACATGCTAAAATAGGTGCTGGATGGAAACAGTTTGCAATGGAAAAAAAAAACTGAAACCACACATTGATTTTGTAATGGAGTTTGCTGGTCCCACCAGTAACCATGTACTTTGGTACATTGGTTAAACAATAGTTATGATGCTTAGTATTTATGTTTTTGTTGTTATATTTAAATGTTTATGATATGGTTTGTAAGAACTGGTCTACACTTCTGCTTTACACTTTATTCTGACAATATTATGGTATCATATATTGGACATGAGATAGTTTGAATGTTTTTATGGGATGTAGATATATTAGACATGAGACAGTGTCAATGGAAGATGTACACATGTAGTAGATTGATATATATGACAGTGGGAAGACATAAACATAATTTGTAGTAGTGCATAATAATCGTGTTATGGGGTGTCGACATATGTATTATGTTGAGTTTTTGATACATGTTTGTTATTATTATTATTGTGAAACTGGTGAATAACTTATGAAGTTGTGCTTATACATATTTAGTATTTTTAAAAATAATTAGTATTGTTATGTTCATAGTGTAACATGTAAAATAACAATACTTGTATATATTATTCATTTAAATGTTGATTAAGAGTATGAAATTTCAAAACCGCAGTGAAAAATGTTGACATATTTTACCGTTTTGTGATGATAGTATTTTTAAAAGGACATCATTAACTAAAAATGTTTAATAGTATTTTTGACTACGTATATGAAAAAAGGAGGTGCAATTAGGTAGTTGCAGTGGACGTACTTAGTTAATTTATTAATTTGAAGGTTATGGTTGGTGCAACATTCATTTTTCTATTTGTTTAATGCAGCCATTATTTTTGTATTTTTGTATCATTTACTGTGTCACAGTATGTCACGTGTTTTGGTTTTTATTGTTCCGTTTAATTCATACACATTATAGAATTGGTAAAGTGTCTACAATTTTATTTATCCAAATGAATTGTATGGATCCCTATAAGGCAAAGTTGTATAATGCTAACCATGGTTTTGGAATTTAATTGTTACTTACTGTTGCGAAATAAGCACACGGCAAGTGCACCGCTCGTTTCAAGTAATAAAAGTATGTAAGTAGAGTATCGTCTCCACAGGGATTGGGGTGAAATTTACAGCAAGTTGCAGTCAATGCAATTGGAAATAAAAAGAAATTATTTGTGAAGAATTTGTTGTGTTGAGTGTTTGAAAGTAAATTTAAAAGAAGTAAATGCAGTAAAAAGTTGAAGTGTTACCAATGGAAGAAACAATTGTGGTCAGGCACAATCCCCAATGTTTCCTACCTCTTTCACTTAACTGGTTTATCAAGTTTGATCACTCAAATGATACATCTTTCCAATTTTAGTAAATCCTAATTCCTTAGCAATTTAACCCTTTAACAAGAATCCTAATTCCTTA
>PYAF01005486.1:76898-100533 GCA_007407185.1 Glycine tomentella
ATGCGGGCCTGTCAAGCGTCACTTACATCTCGGTTTACGTGTGTCACTTAAGCCGGCTGCATTTATTACAAATTCCGTAACCCGGGGTTTTACATCATACAATTGGTGATTATATGTAGAACATCTTTCGTCATACATATGTGTTGGGCCTATATGTATGTGAAGCCCAAAAGCCATGCAGTTGCGTTCTTTAGTGAAACGGTGAGTTTCACCTCTTCAGCCTAGCATATATATAACGCTTTTTTTGTTTTGTTAAATACTTATTGTTTTTTTGGGGCCAACCATAACGGCAAAAAAATTTACAAATTGTACTTTAAATATAAAATATAATGGTTCATTTTAATATTGTACTTTAAATAACAAATAACAAGGTTATTGACTTCATATTTATAGTAAGCATATCCACATATATATATATATATATGTCTTGTATATCTAAAAATAATAAAGAAACCACGCGAGTCATATAATAAATTAAAAAATAAATCTTCCATTACAAGTTTTTTTACTTATCAGACCTATAAATAGTTTAAGCTTAGGTCATTTTTTACAAATGAGTATAAGTTTGAGTGAAGTTTAATCAGTTAATTGGAATTATATTCGACTTGATTCAATTAATTTTAGTCCTATAATGACTATTTTTTTTAACCATAACTTGGATTTCATTTTGATGTTAATGAATATAATGAGACAAGTTTTATATATTGAATTCGTCTAAAAAGGATTCAAAATGATGTCTAATAATTAAAAACAATCATTGTTTTAAAAATACTCTTTTGGTTGATTTTAAAAATGTAAAGCACTACATTATATCACAATTAAACATAAACTACTAAAGTAGTCTAATTTTTGTTCCCTATCTATATTTATAGAAATTCATATATTTTATACATTAAAATGGTCCTAATAGTCAAATTACTAATATAATTTATAAATAAATTAGAATAATTATAATATAACAATATCATATTAATAATAATATTTTATTAAAATATTTTGTTACTAAATTAAAAAAATGCAACTTAATACATGTAATTGGATCTAAAGATTCGTAATTTAACCTGTTTAACTAACAAAATTATTTAAAAATATGAGTAAAGTCAATTAGTGAGTATAAGTATTAAATATTATTAAAACAAAATAATTAAATTAAATGGTTGTTTGTATTGTTAAATTAATTAAATTTATTTATAAGTATATATAACACTACACATGCATTTTAGTTTTATTATTAATATTAACGATTATACATTTCAGAATGTCATTCTTTGTTTACAGTCACGTATTGGCCAACAACATTCACAACAACTTGGGTTCTCATCATATGTGCCTCAATATTCATTCCAACTTCCTTCTACATCGAACATATTTGGAGAACAGTCACAGAGGTTTGGTACCACCTTCAACACTCCACCATCAGCGTCTAACCCATCACCGTCGACATCTTCTTATTGTCCAAGATTACCTAGTCAAATGCATGACATGGATGATGATGACGATGACGATGATGATCAAAATAATACAATTGTTAATGATGATGATGATGGCCGCCACGGTGACCATGATATTCCTCAGCAACAAGAAATACATAGACGTCATCATCGTAGAACAAGGGGAATAGGTGGTACGACACCAAGAACAAACCCAGCCCCAAATCGACGAAATCAACATGAAAGACCTCGACGCTTTCGTTCCCCAACCTCGTGACATTATTAATTTTTTCTTTTAATTAGTATGTAATTAATTTTAATATATTTTTATAAATAGATCTCTTCCTGTGATGCTTTACAACTCCCTTTCTTATATGCTTTTAAATTTAATTATTCAATATTTCCTTTTTCAAACAACTTTATTTAATCCTTCATAATTATATGGGGTATAATAATTTCAAACAAAACATGGGGTACACTTAATAAAACGCCAGGTTGAATTAGCAATCATATACTACTTCAAAGTCGGACATGTATTTACGATTTTTAAAGTCGTAAGCACATGGGGTACACTTAATAAAAAGCCATGTTCAATTAGCAATCGTATACGACTTCAAAGTCTCACATGTATTTACGAACATGGGGTACACTTAATAAAAAGCGAGGTTCAATTAGCAATGATATGCGACTTCAAAGTCTGACGACATGTATCTACGATTGTTAAAACCAAATGCGAAACAAAAATTTTAAAACATTTTTATTTTCAAAACTAAAATAAAAATAACCAAAATTAAAATGGAAAAAGTAACAAAATATAAAAACGGATATAAAAGGCAAATAAGAATTTTTTTTTTCAAATATCATTTTGTATAAAATATGTTATTAGTGTTTCAGTTTTTTTGGTTTGCTAAATAACAAAAGTATGCTATAAATAAAATATTATTATACAATATACTTATTTCAAGTAATTCTCTATTTAATTTAATATAATTTAAAAACAATTAATTTAAAAAGCCTTTCTATTAGTTTAATATATTATTTTATTTCAGTAATTTGAAAAGGTAAATAAATTTATAGTATTAATTACAAATTTTTTTCCTTAACTACATGGTGCAATTACAAATTTTCAAACACAGGGTATACGTATATTTAAAATTATTATCATTTGGAACTTAAAATTTAAAAGATAAAATTGAACTATAGTTAATAATTAATAAATACATCGTGCAATTAACATTTTTCATATTTTCGGATATGTTACGTACAAACTTATCAAACATGCAGGTGCATTTAGTAATCTTATACGACTTTAAAGTAGTAATCATATATACAACTTTAAAGTCGTAATATTACAAATATATTTATCTATTTAATATACTTTATTTAATTAATTTTTATATATTTATTTTTTAAAATAATTTTCAAAAATCTATAACTATTTTTTATTTCGGTAATTGATTTTTTTAATTGAAAAAAATCAATAGTTTTTATTTAATTTGTGTGATTTGTTTATATAAAATTTATATTTTCATTTAATAAATTTAATATTATTATCTAATATAATATATTAATTTAATTTATATTTTATTTATCAAATTAAACTTAAATGTGTTATTACAAAAATATAAACATAGATATTAATTTTACAACTACTACCATCAAACTTAATTATCATAATTATCTAAAATTATTATATTTATTAAATACATTTGACAAACAAATGAATCAAATAATATATCTTTTTTTAATAGTTATCCAAAAATATATTCTAATACAAAAAAAGTTTCAGAAAACGAAAAAAGTTATAAAATAACGTTTTTATAAATGAAAATATACAAAAAAAATGAAAGAAACATAAAAAAACAGTCGTAAAGACCATGACCACTTCTTTAAACGGTTTTGTTTTGTTTTTTTTTTCGTTTCATTATCTGTTTCGATTGAATTGTAAATCATGTTGATGGTTCTGGTTTAAAATTTGGAAGGAATTGACAAATTAAAATGAAGAAACCGTAGAATGGTGGTCGACTGGTGGTAGGGGGTTGGCGAGTGGACTGAATCAGCACTGACGAAGAACAAAGAAGAAGTCATCCGAGAGTGACAGCGACGGCACAGGCAGCTTATCATTTAAAAATTTGAAATTTTTATCATAAAAGAAAATTTCAATGAATTACATTTTTTGACCGGTTCAACAAGTAAGCGGTTTGTAATTTGAAACCTGTCTTTCTCATTTTTAATATATATATATATATATATATATAATTTTTATTTTGTGTTGTTAATTTTTTTTTTTGCTTCTGGTAAATTACACGTGATAACCGGTAAAAATGACTGGTTCACCGGTGAGTCCCTAAAAGCACCGGTTCATATTAGACGCCACCCGACATCTCACCTACAAGGCCAATGTGTTGTAAAAAAAAAAAAAAAAACGCAACAAAACGCATTGATTTGTCTTTCCAGGTGGACATTTAAGGCCGGGTTACCAAGTTTGGCGTTGGTCGTGCATATTGTTCATCTTCACCGGATACACATATTTAGGCAACATTCATGTCGCGTGGTAAGTTTTTACGTAACTGGTGACATATACTTCATACGGCTTCTGTTATAGTTTAGCATGAGGTGTAAAAATTGTTTATGGTTTTGTCGATTAGCTCTTCATAGACTAAATTCCATGGCTGAGGTAAATGATGAAAAAGAAACATGGAAAATTGATGTCCGAGTTTTAAACATGTGGACTATACCGAGAAGGAGGTTAGTTTTCTTTTAGTCTTGTTCTTAGTTTTGCATTCGACACAGTTTTCTGTGCAATAAGTTGTGATATTTATTTTCCAGGGTCATAAAATGCTAGCTCAGATGAAGAACGTCGATGTTGGGATTGTAAATGACATTTTTCATGTTGGTCAATGTTATGTCATTCAAAACTTTGAGGTCGAGAAAAATACAGGTCAGTACAAGGCTACGAGGCATGCTTTCAAGATCAAGTTGTTCAAGACAACCAAAATTACTCCACATGAAATACCGGACATACCTGACTGTTTGTATAGTTTCACAAAGTTTGATGCCATTCTTGATGGATCTGCCACGCCTGATTATTTAATTGGTAATATTAACTTTAACGATTTAGAACAACATTCAGTTAAATAACATGTTGACGAAAGTTGTGTGGGCGTGCTATGTTGTTGAAGATGTTATTGGTCAGCTTGTTGAACCTGTTCAATGGCAGTTGGATGGGAAGCCAAAGAAAGTGTTTTTCAATCTAAGGGATGGATGGTATTGTGTCATTATTTACAAGTACTTTTGTTTTTTTGTGAAATACTTTTATATTTTGGCTTCATGTATTATGTACATCACAGTTGTTTTGTACTTAAGTGTTGTTGTCGTTGTTGGATTATGACACATTGGAACTTTGTTAACTTGTACTTTGTGGGAGGCACTTGCTCTAGAGCTGAAGAATTTATTGGATCAACAGTTGACTGGTCCTGTGGTTTTCATGCTAACTATGGCAAAAATCAAACAAGCTAGAGGTGTTGTTCAATAGTGATGTTCTTCTGTTATGTGTTGGTTGGTTATAAATATTTGTTGTAATTGAATGATTTCAATGCAGGTCCTTATCCTCTCTGTATTTAGAATTCTATGAATGGTTCACACATCTTTGTCAACATCAACATTAAGGAAATAGTTGAATTCAAGGATGGATTGACTTATTCGTAATTATCATACCTCTATTGTTATGTCATAGGCTTATATTTGGTCATCATCTGTTATGATTATATGTTTTTTAAATTTTGCAGAATGGATCAAACTGCAGGGAGTATGAAGGCAAATAGGCAAATTGGAAGCCATATATCTGGTTCTAGTTCATCTACTAATGTAGATCGTTTTTTGTATAATGCACATGTGAAGAATTTGGATCAACTTACTCAACTTACAAAGGTATCATTCATGATACATGAAATATTCATTTCCCCATTTTGCAATAAACGCATCATGTTTTATCATTTTTGTTGCAGGAGTCTATGTGTGTTATTGTGGGTACTACTGTGGGTACTATACAGAAGTTGTTGGTAGCTAATGGCTGGGTCTATGATGCATGCCCCAAATGTAACAAAAAATTAATGCTCAGGCTTCGCGTGTTATTTGTGTTGGTTGTGGTAATCAAAGTGCTGCCTCTATACCAAGGTAGTGCGGGTACAACTGTTATATTTTAATGTTGGTCCTGAGTACGTTTGTAAACCACATGTACTTTACAATTGTGCCGTAGGTATCAGATTGATGTTAGGGTAACTCAGCCACGTGAATCTGCCATTTTTACATTGTGGGATCGTCATTGTGTTGCTCTTATAAATCAGACTGCAGCAGAACTTAAAGAAAAAATTATTGCTGAGGTAGGATATTATGTTGGTGTCAATTTCAGTGTATGATTTGTGGCAATATGTTAAACCATTGTACTGTTTGTGGTTTCTCAGGAAGGAGATTTTGATCCCAGAGATATACCAGAGTGTCTTGATCGTGTGTTGGGGAAAAAATTGGCTTTCAGATTCAAAGCTGTGCCTGGTAATACACGATATTTTGTTTGTCAAATATCCGAAGATGATACATTGGTCAACACTGTTCTTGGGCAGCTTTCAACCTTTGATATCCAGGTTTTTATATTATCTGCATTTAGTACTGTCTGTTTTGGGTTGTGGTGGTCGTCGACAATCCCATTAATGTGGCAAACGATAATTTGGAAGAAGTCATGGTTGTGCTGTCGAAGAAGTTATTTATATTTGTTGTATGACGCTCAAATAATATGTCAACAACTAACACTGTATGCTTATACTGTCAACTGAAGTCATTAAACTGTTTGTTGTTACATTTCAAAGGATAAACCAGAACCAACAATGGCGGGCATGCATGGGACTGATGATGCTGGTGACACTGTAAGTTTTTTAGATAGTCGATGGTTTTTCCATTGTTATGCTTGCTGAAATCAACTGTAACAATGTATTATACACAACAGTGGTTGTCAGAGAAATTGCTGAGTCTGATGTGCATCTGATGGGGCCAGTCACACCCGACGAGGGCAATTTCGACCAAATCTCATATTGAGTTGGATTCCACTACATTTCAAAATTTATACATGACATTTGACTTATGTCCAATTCAGTACACAATTTACATATAATTATATATACACTCCTGACTGAATGTACTTGTCATATTTTAAATGTCCACGCCAATTTTGCAACAAGGGGTAATTATTATTTTTGATTGCTAATTCGTGGTACTTTTTTTAAATAATTGACGAAAAATGGGTAAATCATACAATATTTTTGTTGTTAAAATTTTGAAATTTATTTAACTGCAATTGTGTATTTAATTACTATTTGAAGGGGCTGCAATTTTACAAAAATGCGACTGCAAAGTGGTCGTAATTTTGACAGACCTTAAAGCGTAACGTAAATAAATATCCCCCTTGCATAGTATTTTGTTTTTAAAAGTTATATTTGATATTTTTAACGGAGTCGTAAGGTAATATACTAGCTTTTTTTGGTGAGTTCGTAACTTAATATAGTACTTTGTGATATTATTTTTTGTTGACGTTTTTTGTTTGTTTATTGCTTTTTTTGCAGTTTCTGTTAATTTTAAAAACTTTATTTGTTGTTTAAGTTTTGAAATTATTTTGTTTAGGAAATATTAATAATATCATCTTATTGAATTAAATTCTATACATAAATAACTTTCAATTAAAAATTTGTTTAACAAAAATAAAAATTAAATATACATTTTATAAAAAGTTTAAAATATAATATTAATAAAATTATTAATCATAATTACAAAATCTCCTAATTTAAACAATTTTTGAAATGTTTGTTGAACAACAGACATATAATGTTGATACATGTAACCAAATGGACCATGCATGTATGCTGTCGTTACCGGTATTACATGTACGTTATTGGGCCATGTATTCTCCGGTGATCGGCCCAATGATATCGAAACAAAAAACTTGCACAACGTAACAAAAATAATGCAGCCCAACCGTTACACAGTGTAAGCCTTTATGTAAGAACCCTCATTGTGGCGCGGGTGGCGCCAGGTCCCACGCTGATGGCGCTGGGACCCAGTAGAAGAAAACCCTGTGGAGGGTGCGGCGCTGATGGCGCCAGGGCTGGCGTTGGTGGCGCCAGACCCACTGGAGGTTGGCGCCAAGGGCGCCAGGCCGGCGCTGATGGCGCCAGGATCTCTGAAAGTTCACGCCTGGGGCGCCAGTTGTGGCGCTTGGGGCGCCAGGATTCCAGCTGGCGCTGGTAGCGCCAGTTGTGGCGCTGATGGCGCCACATGTTCTGGAGGTTGGCGCCACAGCATTTGCAGCCGACGCTGATGGCGCGGTGTCCCGCGCTGATAGCGTGGGAAGGTCGGTGTTGGGTATATTTAAAGGGGGGTCGCATTTTTGGAGGAGAAAAATGGTTTTCTTCTTCCTCAGAGCTTCCAGCAGCCATGGGAGAGCTTCCCAAGCTTCCATGACCTTGCTTGATGACCCTAAACGCTTCCTGAACCCTTTAATCTTCCTAGAAACCAAGTGAGAGCGAGAATCCTTCCTCCCTTTCACCAAAATCTCCATATTCTGAGGAACCTCCAGAGAGGTGGATGGAAGCTCGAGTTTGGCGAGGAACGGCGGTGGTTCAGCTGCACCAAGGCTAGGGAGAGTAGCCTAAAGGCCTTCCTCATCAGTTCTGAGGTAAGAAACTCGAGTTTCTCCGGTTGATTTTGGATTTGGGGGTTTTGGGTGAATAGTGACCCATCTTTGATAGGGCTAAAATTAGCTCTGGGTCCAGTTGGGAGATGTGTTTAGAATGATGTGAGGAGGAAGGATTAGCTTTCAATTTGTGTTTTGGTGACGGTTGGTTTTGGCTCTAGGTGAGGGCATGTGTGACTTGGACTGAGTCACTTGATCTGAGACATGCCAGAGTCTGTGTGATGGGCGTGAGGTGCCTGGTAGGCTATGGAGACGGTGTCTGGTGAGATAGACCGTTCAAGCCCTGAGAAACCCAGATGATTGGGTTGTGTGAGCTCTGAGCTCATAGTGAATGACTAGTGCTGAGTCTGGGATGACTCTGAGGCCATGGATGATTTGAGATAGACCACTGGGGGTCTATGGAAAGGCTTGTGATGGATGAGCCTGATGAACCTTAGGTAGATGACCTGGGGGATAGAAGGGACGGAGGTTTCCTTCTCTGAGGCAGTGGATGTTTGCTTGATGAGCTTATGCATGTTTTGATGCTTGTATGGTCTGTGATATATGTTTGTATGCCTTGGTAGGGCTTGACACAATGGGTGTCAGAGGAGCAGACCATCAGCGGAGGCTAGAGCTAAGAGGCACGGCTAGCCAGGTAAGCTCATTGTTCTGGGGTTTTCCCCTTATTCTGGTTGCCACCCGATGGGTGGTATATGATATGTATATATGAGTATATATATATATATATATATATATATATATATGCATGTGTTCTGAGCCTGAGAGGCTGATGAACGGTTCTTTGAGTGAATCTCAGACCGTTCTAGATATATGGAATATGTGATGGCCTAGTGTGTGCTGGGCTGTAATGATGAACCCTAGGATAGACACTGGATCAGTGTGAGGGTTATAAGACACCTGATATGACAGGTGTGAGGCCGTGTGCCTTTTAAGGACATGCAAATCATGAGATGGTCTGTGATGGAACCTAGAGGATACTGGATGAGTATCAGGCTAGTTGAGGTTCCCTAGCCAGAGGTAGAGTATGAGGACTCCCTAGAATAGCTGAGATTCCTTGGGAGGTGCCACTGCTCTCCACCTAAGTCCTAAGGACAGATGGAACTGTGTGGATGTTCCTCCTTAGGCAAAGATGTTGGAAGTCCTGAGTGAGTATTCTCAGGCCAGTCTTTGTGAAAGTCCTGGATGTGATTGCCCTGTAAAGGAGGTTCTTTCCCAGGCCAGTGTGTAAAAGTCCTGAAGGTGATTGCCCTATATAGATGTTCTTACCCAGGCATGTGTTATGAAAGTCCTGGAGAGTTTCCCAGGCCAGATGCTAGACAGATATGTTGTATCTCTAAGAGAGGGCTTCCCGAGGGGGACTAGAGCCTAGGGCCTCTTAGATGAGCCATATCTGTATTCTCAAAGTCCTGAGTTGAGGAGCTCCTCAGGCAAAGTGTGTGAAGTCCTGAATGGTGAATTCAGGCAATGTTTGTATGGTTCGAAGTCCTGAGTTGAGGGATCTCCTCAGGCAACGTTTGTATGGTAAAGAGGCGGTGCCTCTCTGATATGTAAAGTGTCTAGTGAGAGACACTATGATAGGTACCTCTGTGAGACATCTGTGAGATAGGCTATGAGGGCCAGGATGAGATACTAATGCCATGGTTATGGCTATTATCTCTGATGGATGGCTGTGAAAGCCATGACGAGGTGGAATACCTCTGATGCTGAGAGCATCCGATGATGACCCATAGAGTTGGGATATGTGAAAGCTAGGATGAGGTCCTAGGCATTGTATATGAGAGCTAGGATGATTTCCTCAGCTCTGTTTATATGTTTGTTTATGTTTGGAGGTGAACCAGGGTTAGGGAGGATTTCCCAGAACCCTGAGTTTACTGAGACGTTTTGTCTCACCCTGTGTGGGGTTTGTGGTTTTCAGGTGCTTCTTGAGGAGAGGAGCGACCTTAGGGCAGGAGGCCCTAGTGGACCTGAGAGGCTGGAAGGGAGGCTGCAATAGAAGACCTGAGGAGAGCTTCAAGAGATGAAGCTAGTCTTGGATCTCTGTGTAGTGGTAGGGTGTGTGTACACCCAGTTATACTGTACATAATTGTTGTATGACCAGATGTGGTCTTGTTTTGAACTTGTATATGTACAGATAGTTATGTTGTATAAAGTATGTTTCCTCCTGACTTTTTGTGTATGGTTTTATGCATCTGCCTATATAGTTATTTATGTTTTATCTGGATCAGTATATGGCTTGTTTTATGTCTTTGCTATGAGGGTTTTTATATTCCATGCATAATGTAATCAAGATAAACGATTCTTTTGCTTCCGCACCGCGCTTAGTTACAGCTGATAGCGTGATATGGATATCATTGATGATAACATACCGGAGACGTCCGGGGTGTTACACTTTACATATGTTGAATGATAATTGTCATTATCATATTGGGTTAACAACATTTTAAACCATGGATGTCAAAACCAAAACTTATAATGGAAGGAGTAATGATTTTTTATTTTTCCACAATCATTTTAAACCATCGGTTGTTCTGCAAAAATAATTTTATTAATATAAATTAAATTAATATGTCTACTGTATCAAAGCCATTCGTGTACACTTGGAAACCGGGCCTGTGATGTCTTTTCACTTACACATCGGTATACGTGTGTGACATGGAAACTCACCTCAGACTGTGTCAGTCGGCTGCATTAATTATAATTGTCGTAAGGCGGGATATTACATCATACCAAGTTATCATTACTAGGTGGTAATTATTATGTTGCTTGGCTCAAGAATTTGGGATTTCGGTTTACGCGACTCCATAGTAAATAAAAGTATACAGCTGGAATTTGTTATAATTGAATGATTTGGGAATTGAACTTTCTTAATGATTATTATTGAATCAAAATGGAGATATCGGAGAACTTAACCGATTCAACCAGGTAATTGTGATTGTTAACCTTATTAATGCACGTAAAACTTTGGTTGCATTTAACATTTCCGCCAGATTCTTGTATAAATGTTTGGAATGATGGTCTAACAGGACCGGCCATGTTGGCGACGACAAGATTTCTGACATCAAAGAGAACGATGACATAGTCCAAAGAGCTTCAGAGGAAAGTGATGCAGTGAAGTTTTGTTTTTTACAAGTTTGTATAATAATTTTTTGTTGCAACCACAATTTGTTTAATGTAGTTCAACATTTTAATTGAACATGTTCATTTGTCAAATGAGACAACATGTATTACTACCGGTAAATGCAACAACTCCGACGATGTGATTTTCATCATGAAAAACCTGGAGACCATTGACCAAACACTGAATGTAATGTTATCTATAAAACAATATGTATAAAAATTCATAAAATGAAAACCACACAACTACTGATGAACGTTTTTTCATTTGATTACTTGTAGTTGTTGGATAAATATGTTTACAACAAGCTTCGTGACCTAGAGGATAGTATAAAGGGTATTGTAATGGCCATTTCGAATCTATCTCAGCAGGATCCATGTGCATCGCCAAACAATATAGGCGACCATGTGCCCGTATGTGGAAGCCACAATTCGTCCCCTTTGGAAAAGACGGTGGATTCGGCGAAGGCAAAAGGCGATCGACGGAACGACCCAGCCAAAATCGGGGGTAGTTATGTTGGCCGTGGGTTTTCGTCACATATGAACAACATTGAAACCATTATAATCCCAGAAGACGAAGAGGGTAATGATACAGATAAAAATTCAGGTTTCGTAACCGGAAAGTTTTTGCGTGACTATAGAAAAATGGGGTTGAAACCATCAACAAATTGTTAGCCATGGGATAAATCCGACACTGACACAGGTTCGAAAGAAAGGTGTAAGACGAAACCTTTCATGAGCAACTATAATAGAGGTGTTCAGTTCAAAGTAAGTAAATAGTATCGAATACCCAATACAAGATTGGTTTCCATGTTTTCATTGCTGTCCATTGACATGGTTATGACGTCGAAATGCAGGGACAAATACCAATGAAGTCAACATATAATGTTGATGATACCTTAGGTGGAAGAAACTTTAAAAAGATAAAAACTGACACGCAATCATTTACATACAATGTTGATAAATTGAAACTCAAAGAGAAGGCAGATATTAATAGCAGGGCAGCCGGTGTGTTTGAAAGACCAAGATTGAAACCAAACGCAAACAAGGGTAATGGCCAACTACTTCCGAAGGTAACTGTACATTTTTTCACCTTCATAACAACTGCTGGGGTCGTCATTGCTAGTGTAGGGTTATACCAAACAAATATCACAATTAACGGTGTTTTTTGCCCTAGGGTATGATTTGCGTGTTTAAGCCAACTGCGGACATGAACCTGACTATGTTAGAGGCACGTGTTTGTGCTTATATTTTCAATCCGAAGCTAGCGCGAGCATTAGTCGCATATATGGCAAATATGTTTTATTGTTGTGACAATTGGTTTATTTATTTATTTTCGTTCTCATTTAAAAACATTGTGACAACAATAACAGCGGCAATGAAATATTATTCCGGGTTGGAAACAATTACGGAACCAGAAGCCATTTTGAAAGTTTGCGTCCGAATAAGACAGTTGCGCCGGAGGTACAAGTCACTCACGCTGCCATATAGGGTTTTACTTTAGTACCTTCTAAATGCCATGGTTGTTATCCGTTTGATGAGAGTGTAATAAACATGTACAGATTGTGTTGTTCATGGCGCTAAAAATTACACACTCACAGATGAATGGGACTAACAACACAGTGTGGTGTCTTCCTCTGGCGTTTGGTGTATGAATTCTGTAACTGTTGAGCGGTTTATATATTAAATTCGTTAACTGCAATTCATCATGCATTCATGCACTGTTGTGTGTAATAGGTTGATGTACTTTCGGGTACTGATGTATAAAAAATAATGGAATATTATGGAAAAGATTTCATGCCGTTGTATCCAGCTCTTAATCATGTAAGTTTTTTGCAATTTATAACTAGTGAGTATCAATTTTATTACTTAATATGATATCCAGTTATTGTTTTGACACAAACAGATTTACATTCCAATATTGGATCACTCCAATCACTGGTATCTGCTCGTTATAAGCCTTCATGATAAGAAATTGTATCACTTGGATTGTCATATGACGATTGAGTCGTTAGAGGATCGAAGACAAGTAATTCGGATGATGGTATGCAACATTCCTGTATTAGTGTAGTTTACAATTGTTTGCCATGTTGTTGAAGTCTGTATGACCCGTTTTAATTGCAGGGTCAGATAATGTCAAGTGTATTGGCTATCCTGTATGACACGATACACACGGAAAACACGATTTGGGATGCACAAGATATGGACAATTGGGACATTGTGCAACCTAGGGGCATCCCAAACTGTGGATCCAGGTAACAAACGACGTAAGAAACTCCAAACTACCATGGCAAATATCATTGTATAATTTTGGTTGTACCTGACTGTTTTGATACAATAAATTCTGTAATGCAGCGACAATTCTGCTTTGTGGGTCCTTGAGTGGATGCAGATGGAAGAGACATTCGTGTGTATATTGTACGGATTGGTAAGCAAGATTATTCGCATTTGGCTTATTCGGTATAATTTTAGTCAATGCTGATTTATTCCCCACCCAAGCTAACCTGTAATATTTCATGTTTTAGCTTAATGACAAACATGTGAGGATGAAAGTTGCAATGAGGTTACTGTTGGGCCCACACAACGATAACAAGAACATGGTTGTCAGCTCTACATAGCTGAATTGGGACAATTTCGTGCTGGGCAATCGGTGACAATGGAATTAGAAATATGACATATTCATGTCCTACGTATATTTTGCGGTTTTTTGGAAGGTTGGGTGTATTTTTTGGTATTTTTTTGGACGATAGCATTCATGTATTTAATGTACAGAATGGCCATGTAATTAATTGGTTAATTTTGTTGACAAATATGACAAGTTTTCTGTAATAGAAATTGGGTATATTATGTTCATTCGTGACTGTGTAAAATATAGTGATTTTTAGTAAATTAATATACACTACGACTCTAGGATATTTTTAATTTGCTAAATGAAATGTTAAAAAGTAACATAATATATACACACAACAGAATCTACTTATTCCAATAATTGATTAAGCACATTTTTTTATTTGTAACATTTCATTTTGTTAAGATCTAATAAATAATTGGTGATTATATATTAACAAAGAAAATTCAAATAAATAAAAAATAAATTATTGTCAAATAAATAAATTTGTAGTAAAGTGTCTGCTTATTAGTTTATCATAGTAAGTTACTATTATTATTATTACTATGAATTAATATTATTAATAGTATAATTTGTAAGTCACAATAAGTAATTGTTATTTTTATATCGTCTATTAATCATTATTATTAAAATTTGTAAGTGAAAATAACAATTTGTTAACAATTGAAGTATTAGAGTTGATAATAAAAGTAAATGTATTAATAAAAAAAATAGTCTAAATAATAATAACTGAAATTAAAACAAATGTCCAGTTTTTAATAAAAGAAAAAATTGAGCAACGAGGTGTGAAGTAACCAATAAAAGGGTGGCGAAAGTAATTGGTTTATGGATCTGGGCCCAAATACAAATAATACCTAATCATTCCCACATAAAACGCTCCTATTACGCTGCTGCATCATCTTCTTATTTTCTTCCACTGCCGCATCGTCATTTTATCGCTTACTGACAATTATTTCATTTTAATAACTTGTATTAATTTATGAAGACCAACAATGATGGAGATTGCAGCCTGCCATTTTGCTTCATGTATATTTTCCCTGGTAATAAATGCCATAACTCATAACCACTAACTAAAAGTCACCGATTCATATAATGGCATTTAAATGGTATACAAACACCAGCACCTACCATATATTATTAACAGTTCACAATCACCTAGGATAACACCAGTTGAGTATATATATAATGCATAAATGTATTGGACTATATGTTGCGGCCACATATTTGATGATCATCGACATTTGGGGTAAACGGCAGCAAATATCCACAAAAAAACAATTTCATTGGCTTACACACTGGACCGTCTACCTATATGACATATTTTAAACTTGGAACAACAAATTTCACACACAATGTCGGTACCGCAAAATATGCATACAATAATGAACAATCCTTGGACCTTCATTATTACATTGTATACCAAATAGCATCTGCTAAAGCAAATAAGGTCATGGTCATAAATATATACATATTTATAAAAGAATATTGTGGGAAATTTGCAATGAATTAGTTGTATCTGTAGGACACCGTTTCAATGACACCTGCAACCCATAGGACACCGTTTCAATGACACCTGCAACACCACAATGAGCCCACCAAAATAAACAAACATAAGTACAATACATGAACAGGGCAATCCGATGTCCACTACCATGGTACTAACATAGTATCTACAACAGTAACAAACCAACTTATATAAAAAAAATTCACCTTTTTTAAACATTTTGCTGGCTGGTTGAAGGAATAAATGAAGCTGGGTTCTCCGTGAACTTCAACAAACAATTACAAAATGTAACAAAATTACTAGCATGTTCTATGATAAAGGCACTAATAACTAATCAAAAACAAAACTATCAAAGTATATACCATAGCATAATTATAGTTATCACCACCGGGATGAGGACTTCTGTGCACCTATTGACTTGAAGGAATATCAAAACCACCACCTGCATGTTGCACAATTTCAAATGTAGCATTACACTTTCGTCTGTTATGGCCAACTGCTCCACACCTGCCACATGTTTGTATCCTCCTACGCCTATTACTTTCATTCATTGATTCATGCCCGCTGTTTCTTCGAATAACAACAGGATCTAAAACACCATCAAATGCATTTTCACTTAAGCATTCAGACTGTATATTCAGTTCAGAACATATGTTTTTGTTCTTCAACTTTAGTCTCTTCAGATGGTTTGACAACATCAGCAGAGTATCCTTATAGTCTTCCTCAACACGATAACCAGCCTCACAAACCTGTCTGGATAATAGCAGCAATGTTGCATATCTCCCAATATCTTCTGATTCCTAATACATTGATGCTTGTGGGAACTGTCCCTTAATTACATCCGTTGCAGACTTTGACCATCTATCCGCTAGCAATGACTTGGGAAACTCTGTGATATTTAAACATACTAAAACAGAAACAATGTGATCACATGGAAGACCCATGGATTCCATTCTCAAGCAAGAACAATTGAATTCGTATGATGATGGGCAGTATGAAACATGCCAAGTACATCCACTGCGGTACTTAACAACTGTGTTCACACTAAACATTGCCATCTCCTTGCAGTCAACTACCCTTAGCTTAACTGTCTTTGCAATAGTCAGCCTAAGAATAAGAAATATCTCCTTAGTAAGTACCTTCGCAGCGGATCTCTCAAGGGACTGAAGATTGGTTTCCAAAACAACATTGCCATAATTAGAAAAGTAATCAGCCATGATCTCCCTATATCGAAAATAACTCAGGCATCTTTGAAATTGTTCCACAAAGTCCGTCAAATTACACTTCACATTAACGTATTTTGAAACATGACTATGGAATGCTTCACAACGGGATGTGATACGGATGCCGACAAAAAAACTACCTCTAATATGTGTAGGGGACCACATTTTCCTTCTACCATACAATTCGGTGATCCAGGTGTTATCTTCTAACTCATATTTGACAACCATCTCCCTCTATCTTTCCTCAAATTCATACACATCATAATCACTAAGCATCAAATTTTTCAAGCACCTCAACACACCTTTGTGCCGTACATGGCTCGTTGCATTGTGCATCAAATGCCATGCACATAACCTATGATGAGCATTCGGGAACACTCTTTTGATGGCGTTCTTCATGGCTATATCTCCGTCAGTAATGACTGACGAAGGCGGTTTCCCATTCATGGCTTCTAGGAACTGCTCCAACAACCACACATATGTGTTCTCCGTCTCATTGGTCACAACAGCAGCAACAAAGACTGTCGTATGATTATGGTGGTTCACACCTGAAAAAATGACAAATGGACAAAGGTACTTATTTTTTTTATAGGTCGCATCAAAAGCAACAACATCACCAAACACCAAGTAGTTCAATTTACTTTCACCATCACACCAAAACAAATTCTGCAGCCGTTGACATTCATCAACCGTGTAGGCCACAAACATCATTGTATCCTTTTCAAATAATTGATGTAGGTACTTTAATGCACCAGCAACATCCGATGTTTTATGCTTCATCATCCTGCCTTGTTCATTATAAATATCCTTCCTTATGAAACCTACCTTATCATATCCACCAGCAACATTTGCAAATGAGGCATACATCTGCGGTCCCGTAATACCTACCTTTCTAAAATTGTAAATCTGCATTCTATCACTCTCTCCCATTCTCCTATGCAACGGTAACAAACTACAATGTAAACTTTCCAACAAATCATGATTATGATCAAAATTCCAAAATGCCACATACCATACACGAGTCGTATAATCAACATGCACACGACATATTGCCTGGCACCCACACCTAGTTACATTCTTCGGCTGTCGTTTTCGTGTGTAGCTATTGTTTTTTCCCCTTCTTAAACCAGCCCGTGAGCAAACATACGTCTGCTGGACAATTTCACCATCATTGTTTTTTAAAATGTGATCCTTTCGCACAGAAAAACCAACAATTCTACCATACCAGCAATAGAATTGATATGCTATTTCCAACTCAGAAAATCTAAATCTCCCAACATCTTCAATGCTAATTCTATGCATATCAAGCATCCTAATGTCAACCATGCTATTAATATTTATGACATCCTCATCATATGAATCAGAAATATTACCTCCGCCCATGTTCTCACATTCAACCTCCTGATCATCTTCATTTTCTTCACAGTCTTCTTCTAAATCAGCTGACTCATCAACTTGTTCATCATCTTCTTCATGTTCAAACTCATCTTCTTCAACTTCAACGCTGTCACTACGATAACAATCCATCATCAGGACACCGAAACTAACCCAAACCCTGTCAAAATCACCCACCCAACAACCCGTTCTTCACGCTCACTTTCGACGAACTCAGGATACCAGATGTGCACGGCCGCCGCTACCTACAGGACACGAATTCTTCTGGACGAAAAACACAACCAACAGCAAAACAATTTGCCTTTTCATTATACTAATCCCTAAACACGCAAAAAAGGTTTTATACAAGGGTAATACCGTCATAACACGTTATTAAATAAAATAAGGCAAATTCACTGCTCATGGCACAGTTCCCAAGGGTGGGGGCAATAACGGAATAACGCAAAGGGCTGGGGGCAACAAGGGAATAACGCAAAAGCCATTTAAATTTTAAATTCGAAAAATGAAAAGAAATAACCGGTCGCACGGTTCCTGAGACGGTTTCGAAAAGGCAGATCTGCTACACGATTTCGATCCAACGGCCAGGAATGTGTTTCGTAACTTACGAAGGAGTTCTACTTGCGTACCCAAGCCACCGTCGCACTGGTTCCGATATCTCCCTATTCCATACAATGGAGGCCTATAAAACTGAAATATTTTCTTTGCCCTCCCTTGAGACTCCCTTGAGACAGAAGCACCAACGAATTGCCAAAAGTGTTGTTTAGGACTTTCTGGCATCGGAGATTTAAGATCAAACCACCTCAAGCATTGACATGACACCAAACCATAGTCACATAATTTGAGTTAATTGCTCTCCATTACGTGGTACGGATAATTCGGATATGCCATACACGATCTTAAAAGTATTGGTACGTGGGGTATACATAGTCAGTACACATGTTATATAAATCTACAATAAGTTCTATTATATATAAATTAGTATCTATTTAAATTTTATTATCTATTTTTATTAAAATATTAATTAATATCATTTTTCAGTTACAGATAAATCAATGGATTTATATCAATAGATTGATTATTTTTTTTTTGTTTAAGTTTATGTAAAAATATAAGTTAACCTATTTCTATAAGTGATTTTACTTTTTTATTTTTTATTTTAAAGGTTAAATCTCAATCATTTATATAACACTTCCCAAGAAAAGATTTACAAGATATAAAAGTAATTAATTTTTAAATATTTTAAAAGATATTGATAACTTATTTGCTCATATAAAAATGAGGTCACTCCCTTTTTATAATTACGAACCTGAACCTGTCCCATCTGTTGTGGGGATAAGGATAGGATTAGACAAATCTGCCCCCAACCCACCCCTTCCCATCCCTAGCCACCAACTCTTGAAACCAACAGTCTAACACCAATTCCTTTCATCTTCTGTCATTCACTCTTCTCAATATTCGCATTTTGTGTTGATGATTTTCTGAAAGTTTCCTATACTGCAATCTTCATTTACAGTTTTCATTTCCAATATTCTCTTTTATGTTAGGGGTTTTCTGAAGGTTCCCACTTCCCAGCAATTGCCCACACTCTTTTCTTCTTCCCTGGTTCATCTCCAATTGGCAAATTCATAGAAGAAATCTGGTGTCCCGTTTCAAAAACGTACCGCGGATTGGTTCACACAGGTTCTCTAGTGAGTTGAGTGAATTATGTGACTATGCATCAAATCCTATAAGTTTTATCATAGGAAAAGAAGATATATATGTTGGAACGTTTCTTCCATCAGTCCACAAAAAGAACATATACTGCCATTCCGCATCAGCTGGACGTTCTTTTTCAGCAAATTTTCTACAGTGGACATCCTATTTTGAAATAATTTCCATATCATACAGTGGACCTTAGGAGGGACTCTAAGTTTCCAAACACTTGCAAGAGATTCCTCCACTTGGCTTCATAATCTAGATGCTATACAGTATTGAATAGGTTGTTTTAACTGAGAACTTTCCATTTTGGCTTCCCACTCAAATCCATGAATGAACCCCAATTGTCCCTATGCACACTAATATTCTTTAGTCTGTTGATCAAAGTTTCATCAACAATGGTTTTTTCCCACTCAAACCATCATCGCCTCCATCTCAAATCCCAGACCCACATCTCCCTAATTCACCTTCTCATACTGCATATATAGTACCTTCCTTTGTTGTTCATAATTTATATAGAAGTGCAGATGAATTGATGCTAAGGACCCTTCTCCAATCCAATCATCTTTCCAAAACTTAATTGATAACTTCATCATTACCAACTTTCCATTCCACCATGAACTCAAACCATCTAAGTTGGTTTTGTCCACCACAACCTTACCTAATCTCGCTACCACATAGATGACTTGTTAGTTTTTAATAAATTTCATCACCCGTTAACCCTCTCCACCAACCATATATCAAAATACAAATACTCTTCCCCACAACGAATCTTCTTGATAAAACAAATCCCAACTTACTTGGCCAAAGAGATTCATTAAAAAGTTTAATGTCCCTCACTCCTAAGCCTCCATGGTTTTGTGCACAAATTCTCCTCCAACTCACTCAGTGAATCTTCTTAGTAAGCTCCTCACTTCCTACAAAAAAAATCTTTTTGATTTATCTCTTTTTTTTTGCCACCCCATGAGGAATTTTAAAGAAAGAAAGATTAAAAAAAATGATAAATAGTCATATTCGTTTCTGAATGTATAAAGAGTTGACAAATTCATCTTGAAAGACGAAAATTCAAAATTTTGTCCCGAAAGTGAAAAAAAGTGGAACAAATTCATTCATACGTTAACTTTCATCTCTTACCGTTAATGAAAGAGCATACTGACACATTTATGAACGAATTTGTCAACACTCTACCTATTCATGGACGAATTTGTTAGCTCTCTACCCAAAATATAATTTAATCTTCATCTTTTTCCTTTTTTAAATCATTGCAAGCATCACATTATAATAAACACTTAAAAAAAATGAAAACAAACATAAGTTAGAATATACACAATTTTTAAGTGTTTATTATAATTTTATGATTGTAATGATTTAAATATAAAGAATATGAAGATTAAATTATATTTTGAGTAAAACGCTAACAAATTTGTCCCTGAATGTGTAGAGCGCTGACAAATTCGCCCCTGAATATGTCACTAGACTCTTTCAATTAACGGTAATGGACGAAAGTTAACATATAGATGAATTTGTCGCACATTTTTCACTTTTAGGGACAAAGATTTGAATTTTCATATTCTGAGGATGAATTTGTCAACACTCTACACATTCAGAATAAAAAATGACTATTTACCCTAAAAAAATTAGATATAAAAGACAAAATATGTAATTACATCAAATACATAAAATAAAAACTGTTATAAAAAATTGTCTTACTCAACGGAAGATTATATCATAAATATAGTTTCAATCCATCACGTTTGTACAAGTTTTAAAAGGTTTTAATGAATTTAAAATTAAAGTCACTTGGGACCATGCATTTTAGGCCACCATAATTCCACACCACCTCCTTAACCTTCCTCATCAAACTTTGCCAAAAGAAAAGAATTGGCTTCTAGAGAGATCCTTAACCTTCCTCTCATCAAACTTTGCCAAAAGAAAAGAATTGACTTCTAGAGAGATAGAATTGAATTTCACTCCATCAAATTTTGGTCTCATACTACTTTGTTCTTTAAAACTCCGCCTATGTATGTATGCATGCATGGCCTGTCCCAAGCCAGGATAAAGGAGGAGGGTTGGCGTCAGGAGTTGCGAACCGGCCATAAAAAGTTAGCTATTCTTATGTGATGAACCTTTATGATATTTCGTTGGGGCGTTCCCTTCATAGCGACGCGTAACATCGGACCCCGGATGTATCGAAAAATGAGCTAGGGTCCTCGCCACAAGGCAAGGCGCTACATCGATCCCGAGATGTAGTGAAAAGGATGGTAGGGTCCATGCCGAAAGGCAAGGCGCCAGGTCTCCACCCGGATTTGGTGATAAAAAGGCAAGGGTCCCAACACGCAGATGGGCGAGCGTGGCGGGCAAACATAGCCCAGGGGTTTAGGATGAAATTGGGAAGCTGGAACATAGGAACATTAACGGGTAAACTGAGGGAGTTAGCAGATGTTTTTGACAGAAGGAAAGTGAATGTTGTTTGCTTGCAAGAAACTAAGTGGGTTTGGAGAAAAGGCCAAGGAAGTGGAGGGCACAGGTTTCAAGTTGTGGTACACAGGTACTATCAAGAGCCGCAATGGAGTTGGAATTATGATCGATAGAAGTTTCAGAGATAAAGTCGTTGATGTAAAAAGGAAAGGCGATAGGATTATGATGATTAAGCTTATAGTGGGGGATCTTATCTTAAATATCCTCAGTGTGTATGCACCCCAAGTGGGATTATTATCAGATGAAAAGATCCATTTTTGGGAAGACTTGGAAGAGGTTCTGAGAGGGATACCACGAGAAGAGAAGATTTTCCTAGGAGGCGATCTAAATGGGCATGTTCGTAAAAACAGTGGAGGTTTTGATAGAATTCATGGTGGTTTTGGGTATGGGACGAGAAATGAGACTGTTGCAGTAGCCTATGATTTGATGCTAGCGAACACTTTTTTCCGGAAAAGGGAGTCTCATCTTATCACGTATCATAGTGGCCAAAATCGCAGTCAAATTGATTTCTTTATGGCTAGACGGGAAGATAGAAATTCATGTATTGACTGTAAGGTCTACCCTGGAGAATGTGTGGTGACACAACATAAGTTGGTAGTTCTAGATGTTAGGGTCAACAAAGTTCTTAATTTGAGGAAGAAGGATCAAAACCCAAGGATAAGATGGTGGAAGCTAAAGGAGGAGAAACAATTAGAGTTTATGGAAAATATGTTGCATGAAGGACCGTGGGAGTTTATTGGAGAAGCTAATGAAATTTGGAATAAGATGGCTGTATGTGTTCATAATGTAGGAAGGAGGGTGTTAGGTGAAAGCAAAGGAAACAAAGTTCTTATAAAGGACACATGGTGGTGGAATGGAGAGGTGCAAGAGGCTATTAAACAGAAGAAGGAATGCTTTAGATCTTTGCATAAATGTCCTAACGAGGAGAATTTGCAAAAGTTTATAGTAGCGAGAAAAGATGCAAAGAAAGCAGTGCGAGAAGCTAGAGGAAAAGTTTTTGATGATTTGTATAAAAATCTTGGGAGCAAATATGGGGAAAAAGGTATTTATAAACTTGCAAAAATGAGGGATAAAAAGAGTAAAGATCTCACCCAAGTTAGATGTATCAAGGATGAAAATCAAAAACTTTTGGTAAAGGATGAAGATGTAAGTGAAAGATGGTTACACTACTTTAACAATCTTTTTAATGGGAAAGGTGACAAGAGTGAGGTGGAATTGGAGGACGATTTTGATGATCTGAATAGAAGATTTGTGCGCAGAATTAATACATATGAGGTTAAAGAGGCTTTAAAGAGGATGAAGAATAATAAAGCGTTGGGACCTGATGACGTCCCTATTGAAGTGTGGAGGGGCTTGGGAGATGTGGCAATAAAATGGTTAACCAATCTTTTTAATAGGATTCTTCAAACAAACAAGATGCCTGATGCT
>PYAF01005486.1:103556-118094 GCA_007407185.1 Glycine tomentella
ATATATATATATATATATATATATATATATATATATATATATATATATATATCATCTTTATCTTCCTTTTTCGAACTCTTTCTTCCTCCTTTACTATCAGTTATGATTAAAAATAAAGTCGCTTTAGCGCGCTATCGCGCATCAGTCGCGGGTTGTAACATCCAGCCGCTACTTTCACGCCGCAACGCGACTATTTCCGCTAGCAGCCAATGGCAACGGTGTGGTTGGCAACTCTTGCGACTCTATCAGGTCGCAATCGAAACGATGAATAGAAAAATGAGAAGAGAGAAAAAAGGACCTGAAGAAGGAGAATGAGATGGAGATGGCGGTTTGAAAGAAAGAGAGAATAGAAGAGAAGGTTCTTCGCTCTTTGGGTTCAAAACTGAACGGAAGTAACGCCCTCAGTTGTGGACTTGCATTTTTTAAATCCATTTTTCATCCTCCACCACACACCCTTAATAATGCATCAACCCGTTCCTTCAATCTCACGTGTCTCCTTCCTTGTGGCTATAATTGTTTGTTTTATAAAAATCAACCATGCGGTGAAACTTCAAATATGGCCCACTTCTACGGCTTTTCATACCTTGCTTCAAATATGTTAATCCTTTTATTATATTTTATTAATATGAAGTACACTCTATATAAAAAAAATATTATTTAAAGTAAATTACACTCGCACCCCATGTGTTTTGCTCAAATTTCACCTGATACCCCTCCCTTTTGCACAATATTCTTACCCCATCTATTAACGTCGTTAGCTAATGTCAATAAAAATATGTGAGCAGACAAAATTGCCCTTATATTTTAATTGTGAAACCCAAATTATCTCCTTCCAATTAGTTTCAGAATTTAGGATTCACGTTTCATTCATCTTCACTATTCGTGAGTAATGTTCATCTTCCTCTTGTTGACGAATTCTTCTTCAACGTCCAGGGGGTGCGAGTTCCTCTTTCTCTCACAACATTCATGGTCCATTCCTCTTTACCGTTCGCAAGTTCTTCACCGTTCCTATTCAAGTTCGCGAATTCTCCATTTTTCCTCTTCCCTTTCGTGAGTTCTCCACTGTTCATCTTCCTATTCGCGATGTTCATAAGCGCTTCCGTTTGTCTTTCTCTTCGACGTTCACGAGCCCTTTGTTTGTCTTCTCATTCCATGATTCCTATTCTCGTTAGCATTATATTTATAAGTGACCACTGGACCTTGTATATAGGTTACTTTTTAAGATATATTTATTTAATTTTAATTGTTTATTGTTGTCTATTTCTGAATGGGGTCTCAATGGGGACCAATTTGGGATTACTTATGATTTTTAAAATCATTTGTTTATTATTGTTGATTAAAATAATGTTAATATTTGGGACCACATAAAACATAATGAATGAACTGAAAATTATATGTTTATTATTGTTGATTAAAATAGTGTTGATGGTTGGGACCACAGGAAACACAATGGATGAACTGAAAATCATTTGTTTATTACTGTTGATTAAAATAGTGTTGATGTTTGGGACCACAGGAACACAATAGAATAACTGGAATACATGGTACATGTTGTGTGAACAACATTACTAATTATTTAGACTTTTCACCATGTCACCTTTTTATGATGTGCTGAAAATGAGGAATGGTGTTAACTCTACGTACCAACAAAGTGGATTCACATCCAACAAAAAATTGGGTTTACATCCAATTACAGAAAAAATAAAAAAGAAACAAGAGTCTTAAAATATTTTTAGGTTGAGAGAAAGAAGATGAAGATATTTTAGACATAAAATTTCATTAAAAGTCATGTGACCAGCATGTGCCTAACTTCTGTTAGATTATTAAACAATGTTTAAAAAGGAGGGGGTCTAGGTGTAATGTGAGCTAAACAATTAAGGGATTTTTTGTAGGGTGCAAAAAGGGAGGGGTATCATGTGAAATTTGAGCAAAACACAGGAATTGTGGGTGTAATATTAATATTTTTGAAGTAACATATCGACATCCCGTATCGAAAACGTATTGAAAACGTCGTGTTGATATCGATACTTCATAGATTTTCTAAAGGTTCCGAACAACTGCCCACACTCTTTTCATCTTCCCTAGTTCATCTCCTTGGCAAATTCATAGAAGAAATAATTTCCATATCATAAAGTGGACCTCATGGGAGGGACTAAGTTTCCAAACACTTGCAAGAGCTTTCTCCACTTGCCTTCCCAATCTAGATGCATACAGTATCAAATAAGTGGTTTTAACTGAGAACTTTCCATCTTGGCTTCCCACCCAAATCCATGAATGAATCCCAGTTTTCCCTATGCACACTAATATTCTTAACTTTGTTGATCAAAGTTTCATCAATAATGGTTTTTTCCCACTCAAACCACCGCTGCCTCCATCTCAAATCCCAGACCCACACCTCCCTAATTCATCTTCCCATAGTGCATATATAGTACCTTCCTTTGTTGTTTAGAATTTATATACAAGCGCGGATAAATTGATGCTAAGGACCCTTCTCCAGTCCAAACATCTTTCCAAAACTTAATAATTTCACCATTACCAACTTTCCATTCCACCATCAACTCAAACCATCTAAGTGGGTTTTGTCCACCATAAACTTAACCTAAATCTCGCTACCACAAGGATGACTTGTTAGTTGTTACTAAACTTCCTCACTCGTTAACCCTTTTCACCCACCATGTATCTAAATACAAATACCCTTCCCCACAACGAATCTTCTTGATGAAACAAATCCCAACTTCACTTGGCCAAAGAGATTCATTAAAAAGTCTAATGTCCGTCACTCCCAAACCTCCATGCTTTTGTTGCACAAATTCTCCTCCAACTCACTCAATGAATCTTCTTAGAAGCTCCTCCTTTCCTACAAAAAATATTTTTGATTTATCTCTATTTTTTTTCCACCCCATGAGGAATTTTAAAGAAAGATAGATAAAAAAAATTAGGTAGAGAAGACAAAATATGTAGTTGCATCAAATAAATGAAATGAACTGTTATAAAAAATTGTCTTACTCAACGGAAGATTATCTCTCGTAAATATAGTTTCAATCTATCACCACTACAAATAAAAAAGGTGATTTTACTGACAGATAATTTTTGGCAGCCTAAGTCAACCCAGAAAATGTTGTGCTTCTGGCCACTGGACTATCAACTGACCAAATACTTTAGGTGTTGTAGGAGATGGTAAAACAAAACTATCTGCAATTACTTTTGGAAAAATATTTTCCATATCCTTCATGTGACTTTGATTAATTTATTTCTATCTCTTTCGCCTACAAGAACGGCACACATCACGGCAACGAGCACCACGTCGACGTCATCAACGATCAAGCAAAAGGAAGAGAGTCGTGGCAACGCGGACCGCATCGCCGTCATCCACGACACTTGCATCGTCCCCTTTGTCGCGTCTGACAACTCCAAGGTTTGTTTTTCCTTTTTTCTTTCGGATTTGAGTTGGAAGAAGATCGAAGAGGTGAGAGATTTATGTTCAAACTTCAATTTCCTGCTCTTGTTCTTAATCTATGCACCTTGGTTCTCTGAATTGCTTCTGTGAGTTTGGTTTTGGTAAACTAGGGTTTTGAAAAGGAATCGTGTATCTAGCGGAGAAATCTTTTGTTTTCATGACATTGGTTCAGCCCTTAAATCATGATGCAAACATATTGGTTCAGACACCACATGATTAATGATCATTTTCTTCATTACTACTTCTCATCTTTCCTTTCTTCTTAATTATTTTCATCCCCTATTTTTTGTAGTCTATAGACTTTTTTTGGAATGATCTACGTTTTAAGGTGATCCAAGAGTAATGAGATAATCAGGTACATTCAAAAGTGTTTTATTTTTTCCAGATTATTTAAGAGAATTCAAGAAAACCATTTTATGAAAATAATGGGTTATCAAATATGTGTAAAGTATCGATAATCTGCTATAAGTTTTATTCATTCCGATGCAACTTATATACATGAGCTGCTGCTGCTGGACAAGTTTGTAACATATTTTAATTTCAAAAGGAGTTAGCATTTATCGAGCTGCCATGAACAATGTTTACATTAACCAAGAATCTGATTGTTTGATACTTTCTTTTACCCATCTTTTGTTATAGTTTTTGAAGCCAAAGATGGAACTATTTCTGTTGCTTCAGCATTTCATGGTCATCAAGAAGTATGATAATTGATACTTTCTATTTCATCTGCAACCTCCCTCCCACATTTTTTGTTTGTTTCAAACATTATTTTCTCTTGTTATATCAGTTGTACATGATAAAGGCCACAAGTTCCTAACAAAAGCAGTTGAAGAAGCATATAAGGGGTTTGAATGTGGTGATGTAGGCCCATTTGGACCAGTGGTTGTTCGAAATGATAAAGTAGTTGTAAGCTGTCATAACATGGTTTTAAGAAACACTGATCCCACTGCCCATGCTGAGGTTACTACTATAAGAGAGGTAAATTTGGTAGATTTTTATTCTTTTCATTAAGAATTTTCTTCTCTGTTTGTGAAATCTGAGCTATCACATGCCAAAAGAGTAGGAGTTATAAAGTTAGTTGGGTGGTAAAAAGAGAAGGGAGGAAGGGAAAGGTCGTGGGTTCAATTCTCCCCACTAACAAAAAAAAACTAATAATTAACAACTAGCATTTAACCATATCACTTATTTCTAAATATACATCATTTTGGACCTCATGTTATAATTGAATATCATCTGTAGGCTTGCCAAAAGCTTAATTAATCAAATTGAACTTGTTGACGATGAAATCTATGCTTCTCGCGAGCCTTGTCCAATGTGCTTTGGTGCAATTTATCTTTCAAGAATTAAGGTGAGCCTGCCACAGCCACATTATTCATATTTTCCTCTCACCACATGTTTCTCTAGTATTTATTAAAATGATCACATTGTTTATTCCTTTCACATCAAACAGAGACTGGTTTACGGAGCTAAAACAAAGACTGGATCGGGAAGAATATTTGGGGAAGTGTTCCAATATGAAATGCCAAAGAGTAAGATTCTTGTAATTGTTGTTATGTCTTTAAGCACAGATATTTTAAGTTTTAATCTATCATGTTACTTCACAATTCACATTCTTTTTAATAAGTGTTAGAGAAATGTACCTTTGATTGGAAGGTTTTCTTGATCTACAGGATACTTGGTCCTGACAAACTTAATCTTTTGACAGAAGCATTTTAAAGCTATTTATGTGTGACACTTGCTTGGATTTGTGGCATTGTTTCATAATTCTCTTCTTTACTATTGAAATAAACAAAATAGCACACTACTAGAAACAGAGCTTTTTACGACATAGCAACGATGACGGTTATTTCGTAACCGTCTTTGTATCATAGCCGGTGGCAATTTTGCAATTCTTTTGAAGTTTACATGGTTGACAGGGGGAAACGAAGACGGATATAAATAACCGTCGTGGCTTTGCTCTATTTCAAAGACGGTTTTGTTAAAAAACCGTCTTTGTTTTATGCATATCAATTTAAAATTGAAATTAAAAGCTCCACAATTTCGGCCCAACAAAAAGCTTTTCGCGTTTTCCTCTCTGTGCCCTAGTCGACACCTTCCACACCTTCACTACAAGAAGAAAAAATCTCCTTCCCGACGGCCTACCTCCCACATTGCAAGCTTGCTGTTCTGAAGAGGGACCCTTCAGAACTGATTGGAGCCCCTTCCCTGTTCTGCAGTGTCGTCTTCGAATTTGCTTAAGGTGAGGGTATTTTTCTTGGTGTTGTGTTCTGGTTTAGGGGTTTTGAGTTGTTATACACATTCCAATACAAGGTTTTGGGTGGGTGAGTGTTTAGTAAGCATTTTTATTATGGAATCACTCTTAGAACAGTCGTTCATGGAATATCCCTGTGTATTACCATTCCTTTTGGGTTTTAAAAGTGGCAGTTGTGTTTTTCATTTGAATTATAACAACATAATATTTTGGAGTATGCCCATTATTTTGGAGGAACTGCTTAATATGCATGCTGTATGAACTTTGACATATAATCCTGTTCAACAATTATATTATGCATTCTAACTTGGAATTTGCTTGTATTGCTATATCACTCTAACTTGTTATTTGCTTGTATTGCTCTATCATTATTTGACATGACATGCTATTTGTGTGGTGAAACTTTTATGCTCTGGTTTGGATGTTGTTTCTATTATAACATCCTACTATATGTTCACTTCAATTGTCAAGGCTCATCTGTTGCTTGTCAACTGGTGTGGGACTTGGAGTCCAGTCACCAGGTCTTAGTGGTATTGGTTCCACCTCATTACCACAGCCACCCAATTCTGTCCATTCCCCATGTAGGCAACAATCATTGCCATCAGTTGTTTCCTAGGATGCTGAAGTGATGATTCTTCGTTCTGTCTAGCCACACATTAAGATAATGAATGATACATGACACCAAACGATGAGACCATATTGCCATAACAAGAACTTTGGCAATCCCCTTATCACAGGTAGATCTCCTCTCATTGGCAAGTGAATGATGTTGGTGCAATGGAGCAGACAACACAGTTTTCAACTATCTTTGCTCTTCCTCCTCATCAAGTGAATGCCCTTAGCATTTTTCTTCAACCTTTTTCTCAGCTTTCTTCTCCTTCATATTTTCCATTCTTCGTTATCAAGTTAATGCCTTTAGCCTTCTCCATTTCAGCCTATTTCTCTGCTTTCTTTTTCTCTAACTCTGCTTGTTTGGAATTATCTGCATGTGCTTTGAGAAACAACCTTGTAAAATTTAACACAGTTACAGTAACTGCAATCAACAAATCAGTAACATGCAAGACATGTGACTTCTTTTTGTTTATACTGGGTTCAAATTTCAGATTTTTCTTATTGATAAGGAAGATGTAAATTAGTTCCACATAAATTTTCGTTGAATTTGATATAAATTTTTTCTTTATTAAAAGGATATATCAAAATGGAATTGAAGTTCCATTAGATACATGAAAAATGCTAGGGAAATTAACACTCTTTTTTAAGTTTCTTAACAATCAGTTAAAATTTATTGAAATTACCATTTTAAATAAGTTTTACTTCTCCAAATAATTCTCTCTCTTGATTTATATGAAATAAAAAATAAAACCAATTAATATTGATAATTTCTAATAAATTTTAACCAAACATAAACAGAATTTTTAAGAATACTACAAATGAGAGTATCACTAACATTTCGAATGTATACATAACATTATAGTAAAAATACACACCTAATTTGATAATCAAACTAAAACAACATGCTTCCAATTTAAAAAGGAAAATTCAACAAACTTCTGAGATTATTTAATCCCTTCTAAGATAATCTACTATTCTATTAGAGATGCAATATGCAGTTGATTGGACTGTGATAATGGGATTGACACCAACAGCACTTGGAAGCACACTAGCATCACAAGCAAACAACCTTCAGCCTCCCATGTCTCCCGATTTTCATGAACTGCACCTTCTTTTTCACTGACCCCATTCTGCAGCTCCCCATTTGATGTGCAGAACAATATATGTTCATGTACAACCTGGTGAAAGTGCCCCCTCCATTGGACATGCATTGTCCAAAAAGTCATGCACTTCATTTTCACCAATGCCATCACATTTAATTCTTTGACCATCACTTCTGTGTGTTTCTACCTCAACTGCTCCTGCAGCTATAAGAATCCTCAGTGCTTGTTTCAAGCTGCAAAGGATGCTGGTCCTAGCAAAGGTGTTTCAATTATGGCTCTTGAATCTGAATTGGAGTCTGGTGATGGCACTTTATGGACTGATGTTATTATACCTCCCTCATAGACTTTGCCTTTGAATTTTGAATCATTTGATTCTGGGAAGTATCCCTATGTCATTAGCACAGGGTGGAGATGAAGGTTTTTACCAATGTTCTTGTTTTTTATTGCACTAGAGATTAACAAAGGGGGTGTCAAAAGTGCTCCACCAGCAGAAATTGTCACTTTGGCCTCAATTTGTAGCTTCATTGTGACTCTGTTGTTTAATGTTTTTGCCATCACTCCCAAACATTTCTTCTTTCTGCCATTTCCACTCCTGTTACTTTCCAACAAGAACCTCTCAGCTTTGCATCCTGTTATTATTACTGCATCTCTTTCAACTGCATCTGCAAGCCATGTAGCTTGAGTCCCTTGTTTCTGTCCTTTAGGACAACCATAACCACATGAGCCACAGTAGTGATTCCCTGAAGAGTTTCGTGGCACATAGTCAACTTTGAGGCCAAGATTTTGACACCCTTTTTTAACCAATGGTTTTGGAATCCCTCTTGTGAACAATGTTCAGTGACACCAATCCTTTCACACACATTTTCAATTGCAGAGAGATATTCTTGGCCTGAAAAGAAGGGAAGCTTGTGGCTCTCAGACCACTCTTTTAACACCTTGTGTGGGGTTTTAATGCATGCTGACCAATTAACAGCAGAGCCACCTCCCACTGTTGATCCTGCCAAAACTAGCACTCTTGACTCCACAGAAGCAAGGATCCCTCCAGTTTCATATAGTTGATTCATGGAAGGTCCTTCTAGAGATGAATAATCCTGAGGAGTAAAATAGTCCCCTTTCTCAAGATTTGGAACCACCTTGTGGTCAGCACTAGATTGAACAGCAGCTGCAACACCTCCACCACAACCTGAACCAACAACTAGTGCATCACATTGGACTTTGAGGATGTTGCTTTTGGAGTCTAGTGTAACATTGAGGCCTTTATTGGCAAGAGACTGTTGAAGAGTGGAGTCAGATTCATTGATGGTTTCTATAATTCCCTTTCCAAGGGGCCTAGTGTTGGAGGTTTTGGTTATTTTTCTCATTAGCTGGTACCTCATATCCAATGGCTTTCCGTGCTGGGTTATTAGCATTTTCATCAACCTGAGAAAAATTTCCAAAAATTTTCTATAACTGTCCATTTTTCAAAAAAAAAAAAAAACTTTTAGGCTAAAATAATTCTGGTAAATTATCTATAACTCAAGTTCCTCAGCTTATAATTTGGTTCAATTCATTTTGATAAGTTTTAAAAGTTTCACTTTACTCTATTAAAATGTCTCTATTAGACTAAGTGGGCTCTTCCGTCAATTTATTATAATAACTTAGTCAACTTGGTAACACTAGACATACTTTAAGAGATATCACATCAAATCAGCCTTGACAAGTTATCTAAAATTAACACAAAAAGTGTTCAATTTTAGCCAAATGTGATCAAGGCTCAATTTACAAAGTTAGATAAATAATAAGAAACTAAGTTGATCTTTCTGTGAATTTACTATAATGAAAGGATGAATTTGGTCCAATAGAGTCAGTTTACTATTTTAAGGAACTAAAGTTAAACTTTTTAAACATAAAGGATCAAGTAAAAAACAAAATAAAATGGACTAAAAATTATATTTTAGTCAATTTTTAGCATCTTAAGTAGTCTAGTATGATTTTACTATGTGCAGATGACAAGGAACAATGATAGTTAATAAGAGAACTTTGGACCAAGGCTGAACAAGACCCAAGAGAAAAAAAACAAAGAGGCACAACACTTTGCAGTAACCAAAGGTCAACAACCGTGTGAGGAACCTATGCTTTAGCCACTTCTGCATAATCTTTTCCCTTTTCTCCAAAGATATGTTTGAGAAGTTGTTGATATAGGACCCTTTTTCACCAAGACAGAGGAAACCACAGAGCAACAAGGTGCCTAACCTTGTTGCTAGCAGCCATAAAACCACTCTAATCAGTATTACTGACCTATGTTCCTTCATAATTGAACTTAACATTGCCATATTAGCTACCATTAACAACAATTCATCCATAAACACCCATCTGCTGAATTTGAACAGCAGATTAACCTTTGGCCCGAATGTCTTTGGTTTGAGTAAATCCAATTGTAACTTGTAATTGAACTAACCTATGTTCCTTCATAATATCAGTAGGTTAACATGGATGTGTTTTAGCTCAATAAAATATTCAATGATTTATCTTGTGTGATGGTGTTAGGGTGAGTTTTGGACTGGAGTTTGAGAATAACAATTTATTTTGCATATTTGATTTTAAATAGTTATCTTGTTATACAGGTTTAGCAATCCAAAAATGTGGACTGTGATGCAGGAAAGGGAATTAAACGCTTGATTCATGGTATGTATCTTTTCTGTGAATAGTCCGTCTTCTTTATTTGTGGTTTTTAGAATATATTGTGACAGTGTTTATATTTAGATAACATATACAATGGCTTATTATACCATGCTTAGGTTGAATACGTTGCATATATTTCTTAGCCCCCTGTATGTTATGTAGGTCTGAAACAAAATGGCTATTATGACCTGTTTTTAGTACCACCTGTTAGCAACAAAGATGGACAACATAAGCTAGTGATTGGGACTAGAAGTAGTAACTCTTAGATTTAAATGAACTCTTTCAGTTGTGGCTGACTAAAAAACCTACTATTAGTCAAGTCAAAACAATTATACTTAGGTATGTGAGAATATAATTCCAAACAAAACTATACATGTATGTATTTTGTGTTATTGAATGAATTTCATTTTTAGGAGTCAGCCTAGCCTCCGTAACCGAATTTACCAAATGAATTCCCCCCCCTTTCTCCTTCTAACAGAAAACTGTATAAAGCTCTATTACAGCCAATTACAGTTAAGCCTTACAGGTAAACCTATTCTCTAATCTGTAACTGGTAGTAGCCAAAATTGGAAAAATACACAACTCTGGCTGATGAGGGATCTTTGGTTCAATTTGATTCTTCTAAACTTCTAATTTGTGATGTCTTCGTGGAATTCTTGTTACCTTGCTGGCTTCATTGTGCTCTTTGTTTTCCATAGTAGGTGTGTTTTAGATCCATTTGTCATGTGTTCCAGACACGGGGTTAATTGCTAGTTTCATTGTCTCCAATTCTTTATATGTTCGAAAATCATGGTCGAGAGGACCAAAAAGCGTGTTAAGATTCTTATGTTCACATATATTTAGTTTAACTGAGTTCGTATTATCCTGAGCAAATTCAACTCAAACTATGCAGAGTAATAGTGTCAGTGTATCTATAGTATTATCTAGTGTCTGTATTCACTACTCAAAACTCTTCCACGTGACTTCAACAGCATAGCATACGTTTATATACTCAAATCTAATTCTGCATATTTCTTATTTACTGAATGTGTCTGACCAAGTCAGTGCATATAATAACATTTTGAAGCCTAATTGTGTTTGGTATCCCGTCTTGGATGTGCTTTTAGAGAGGGGAAAAATAAAAACTACAAAACATTCCTACAGATGCAGAAGCTATAAATATTTGCTTTTGTGGATATGGATCAACTTTGATGCAATAAAATATAAAATTCACACTTTGATGCAGAAGCTATTGAACAGATAACAGTTTTAAGAAAGCAATGGCCAGCTTTTTTTTTGGAAGTTAAATGTGCAATGGAAGATTCCTCATTCAACCACTTGTTACATGTGACACACCCTTAAGTTTATAGTTGGTTATGTTTTATAATTGTAGAACTTGCGGTACATTATGAACATTGTTAGACACAACAATTAATGGTGATTTCGTTGTAATGTTTGTCAATGTTTATGTTTGACATGGATCATTTTAGTACAATTGTCTTCTGAATGGTATTTAAATTGGGTTATTGATTGGTTTGTGTGCTGTTGGAAATGTGAATGTTTGACATTACTTGGGAATAGTTATACGGACACACGACGGATCTGATGAAGACCTTGTGTTGAGATTATTATTTGCTTTTATTGTTCATTGATAGTTATGACTCAAATAGTGCACTTGATAATTCTTGTAATGGGAAATAAAAGCAAATGTGTTAATTGAACATGGAAGACATGAACACATTAATGAAGTCAACATACTTACTGTCATGCTCAATGAAAAGGTAATATTTTGGATGTCCAATGTTTACTTATGATTTCCTTCGTGTGTAACATGAATGCATTGTACCTGATTGTCATTTTGGTTGTCCAAGGTACTCTTTTAAAGACTAGGAAGTGGCTACAATTGGGCAAGACTTGGGTAACCAGGTGATGGAGTTCAAATGCTGCAGAAGGTGATGTTTTTTAACAATCCTACACTTTAAATGAAGGGGTTTGTATCATCATCTCAATGTCTACAGGATGTTGTTTGATCACGTATAATTGGTGGTTAATAAATGCACAGGCCTCATAACAGGAGCCAGTCTCCTTCGACTATTGTAGAACACCAAATAGAAGGCACATGCACAATCATATCCCATAACAGGTTTAAGGGCATTAACACTTTGCTTTTCTTCCTGTATCTTCACAACTCCATATCTCAGAAGCTATGTTCTTTCATTAATAATATTTATTTTGTTTCTATTTTGAAGGCACAAGCACAAGCACAATCATATGGGGGATACCAGTTGGCCACATGGGGCAAGGGCAAGAAAGTAGAGGTACTTCCAATTTCTGGTTGAATTGTTACAGTGCAGGAATATCTATTGGTGTAAAAGTTTAAAAAATAATAGTAAAATAATTATAAAATGCAGCTAAGATAGATGATGGAGTACAGAAATTATACTTTTGATGATGAAACTCCACTTTTGTTTTGATGATGAAACTCACTGCTGTGTTGTACTTGCGGTAATCGATTTCTCTTTCTCTTGTGGTGTTTTGGTTGACAGAGAAAGGAATGGAACTTTATAGGAGCTTTTGTTATTGTGTTTTGTTTCATTTTCAGTCACAAATTTTCATTTTCAGTCACATATGAGTCAGTTAGTTCTTTTCTGGTGTCGCAATCTCATAGTTGATATTGCGAGGGACATTTTTTTTTCCAACTCATTAAGGTTTTGGGTGTTTCTTTGGTAATTGAAGGTCTGCTAGTAAAGTCAAGTCTTTGATTGGATAATTAATTTTGATAAACTGGAACTGAATCAGAGCTTTGTTAAAGGATTCTATGGATTATTTTTACTTGTCTGGTCTATTTCTGTTAAGTTATGGATCAAAGGGTTTCAACTCTGATTGATAAATTTGGAGTGTTGAGTTGTTGCCTTGCCTTCATTGTGTTTCTTGTGTTGTTGATTTCTTGTTGCCCTTGTTCATGCTCTGTTCTTCCTTCCTCCTCCTCAGTTCTCCACATTTTTCTTTCTTGTATGTGTAACTATACTTTTGATTTTCTGGTGTTTTTCCCCCATTCTTTAATATTAGTACTGTTTTAATTTTGATTAGTATTTCAATAATCATATCTAAAATAGTTGCACTTGGCTATAGCCCTGCAAGCCAGCAATGAATTGCTACTAAGTGTGCTTGGGTACCTGTATGTTAAATATTTTGTGTTAACAAATGCTCTAAGGATAGTTGTTAAGGCATCAATTTTAGCCTAGTTGTTCTCTAACCTACGATAGTACAATGGCAATCAAAAACAAGGAGCAGGAGACAATTTTAGGCTTCAGCAGGGACATAACTTAGGGGGTTCAAATTTTGCCATATCCTAACTAGTTAGAATTATCTTCGAACCTAAACTGCAAAGTACCTAATACCTATACATCACAGTCTAACATATCAGATTTGATACATGATAACAATTATGATGTTTCTGACTGGTTACTTTCCTTTTCTATCCTGACACTCTTTTCTCTAATTTTATTTTTTTCTCAATAATATTTCTCTGTTGTTTTTTTCACTATCTTTTAATCCCACATCAGCAACAAGTTTCCATGTGTCACATACAATGATACTAAAATCAATATAATTCAAATATGTAAGAATCATAAACCTTACCAGTTGTAATTGTCTGAAACCGCTCCTGCCCTGCAGTATCCCAAATTTGGAGCTTGATCTGTTTTCCATGAAGCTCAATGGTTCTTATCAACCAAATCAATGCTGCATTAGGAAGGTAGGCCTTGTGAAGCTAGAGAGAGAAACTTATGGCAAACAAAAATCTGCAGATTTACTCCTAATTCTAAATTGTAAAAATGTAAAAAACTTATAGGCCTATAGTTGTGATGAAACTAGTGGTGAAAGACCCATCAGAGAAATTCATTGATTAGGAACCCTTCAAAGGGATAATTAATGAAGGATATATAATGCATGAAAATCAAGTAATTTGGAATTTCCTGCTTAGATATGAAGAATCCAGAGAATAAGAAGAATGACCCTATAACACCAGCAATCACTGAGTTCCCAACAATAAAATTAGGCACCAGAGCACTGAAACACACCACAACTGAATTGGCCGTGTAAAGAATCAGCCATATCAGCAACAGAAAGTGCAAAAAAGCCACACTCAGGATGACACACGATAGCTTCCACAGGATGTCTCCTTCATTAGAATCTCCCTTTCTTGCAGAAAAATTCGTAGAGCTTCTATGCTACTTGACAACAAAAACGTTAATATGAAAGCAAATAGACCCACTGTAACGCCTCTCTTTACCCTCTCGTGCTTGGTTTATTTTAGATAAAATATTATGTTCACTTTGTATTAGAATCAAATTAGTTATAAATTTTTCACGAAATTCTTTTCGCTTTGCTTGCTAAATTTATGATTTGTTTGTAACATAACCGATTTTCCTTACCATGGTTCATGCAAATAAAACTCATTAATACATTTGAAA
>PYAF01005487.1:27173-46371 GCA_007407185.1 Glycine tomentella
CGTGACACTCCAGAACTTTGTTTTCTTCTTTCTTTGGCCTTTATTCTCCTCTTTTGTCCTGAAATTGCATAATTGATATTGAAATAAGATAAAATAAAATAATATTAATAAACTAACAAAAACTAAACTAAATCCTAATTATTTAATCAAAACATAAGCTAAACTATTCTAAAAATAAGATGTGTTTGCAACACATCACCTCCAATAAGGCTTGTAACAACCTTAACTTATTTAGGAATTCACCTACTCATCCATTCTATAGGCCTTTTCACCGTTAGCCACCATTGACAACCTCCAACACTAGGTTGAGCGCCTTCTTAGCACCCCCAATTTACGTGTCTGCTAAAATGAAATGTCATTCATCAATGCATGCATGTTATGATCATTCAAATCAGTATCGTATGTCATCACTAATTCATTTGCCAATATCAACACCATAAGAGGTTATAATATCATAAATTCACCCTTCATATGTTCATCACACTCATGAACTCATCTATAGTTCAATAAGCATAGCAAGACATTCTAACACCTTGAATTCTTACAAACAACTCATCAGAAAGCTCATTGAATATAAGTCTAATGATCTTAATATGGAGTCAACCCTAATCATAAAAAAATATCATCTTAACCATATCTCATATCATCACTAATTCATTAAGATCTCAAAACAAACAAATTACATAAGGAAAATGAACATTAATCACATCCCCATCAAAACTGGTTTCCTAGACTCAAAACTAATCTCTAAACTCAAAACTGATCACTGGACTCAAAACTAGTCATTGGATGCAAATCTGGTCATTGGACGCAACTCTAGTCATTGGATGCAAATTCTGCAAAATATTGAAATTATGTAGAATTTTCTCTCGTGGCTTCCAAATTATTCCAAAATAAACCCAAACCATTTTCTATCAATACCAATACAAAAACAACATCAAAACCCTATAGAAATAGGAACTTTTCAATAACATTAATTAAATAATCAAAAACCCAATTTCAAAACTCAAAAACCTTAAAAATGCTCAAACTTCCATTTTCAAACAACATGGTTCATTCTAAAGCAACATTTAAACCAATCCAAAATAATCTAAGCATAGGAAAAATTAAAGCTCCCCTTTCCTATTCAAACTCAAAAGATAACTTTGTGAAAAGGAAAATGAAAAGGAAGGAACTTTGGGTCGAAGGAGGAAGCTTTCCTCAACTCCACTAGCACTTCACACTACAAGGGCATTACCCAAAATCTACCCAAAGTCATATCTAAACCCAAAAACTAAGCTTTTTCCCTGGAACCCCCCATGGGTGCTCTATGAGAAAACGGAAATGGAACATAAAAGAGGGAGGAGAGGTGCTTACCACACCAAGGGTCAGCCAAATATAACCAAAAAATAGGAGAAAAACGCTTCATTTTGCATAAGGAGAACTATAACTCAAGCTCCCAAGGGAAGGTTCTTTTGGAGAAGAGGAAAAAAGTAGAGAATGATATTTTGATTTGGATTTTAGATTTACAAGATTTTTGTCAAGAGTTTATGACTCTTTTACTTCATTCTCTTCATATCCCCACACTTCATTAAACTCACCCACCCTTTTTTTGTAACCCAAGACCCATCCACTTAGATCCAAACACTCTAAAACTAATCAAAACACACATAAAACATGGTTTAAGCATAAACATAAATATAAACATGGATATAAACACCACAAATCATCATCTCATAATTAATTTAGTTAATTATGACACTTAAATTAAATTTAATTACTCTTGTAATCCAATTAAAACCACTTAATTAAGCATTACTAAAAACATAATGTTACAACACTCTCCAACAAGAAAAATATTCGTCCTCAAAATTTGCTTGTTAAGGAAATACTGTAACCACTATCCAAGCACACAACTTCTTCATCTTCTAGAGGTATTCACCTTTCCTACACGATCTTTCGTCTAGTCAAGTCATCCCTTTCGACAAGTGATTCATCCAAATTCCCAACCTTAATCCTTCCTAGATAAAATGTCTTTAACCAACTTTCCAGCTTGCTAGTAGTGTGTAACTTCTTGCATAAAACCATGATCTTTACCACAAATCTCTTTCTTTTCCAAAACATTAATCAAACAACTTCATGAAGATAAAAAACTCATTTTTTTCATAGAGCATGCAAATCCATTTTTCAAAAGAGAGCTTTCAAAACTCAAAAGGGTTTAACTTAAACTTTCAACAAGTTTAAAAACATAAACCATGTTTTGATTCCATTTTCCAAAGAGTTTCCAAATCACATGAAAACATAGTTAAATCAAAACTTTCAACATGATCTAAAACATCAAATCTCTTCTACACTAGGTTTTTCAATGACACACCAATAAAATGTCTGACAAACATCTCAAAACATTTTTCTACAAAACCTAGGAAGGTGTAGGTCACTGCTACGATGTAACAAGGTTTTCCTCCTGGGTTCATAACTCTACTCACTCTAATCATCATCGGGTTTCTCACACTATAGAGTCTTACTCTATAACACTATTTTCACTCTTTTGATCGAAATCTCTATTAAGGTATTCGTCTTCCCACTAATAATATACCAATTCTTACCAAGGTATAAGGTTTCTGGTTGAGGAACTATAGTGTTTTCTAGCACTGGAGAGGAGTGTTTTCTGCAAGAAACAACTTCCTGACTTATAAAGAGTCTTATAAGTAAGCAGAGTCGACTAAAAAATAAAGTAATTAAAGCTCAAGTTTTATACTTATCAACGAAAAATTATTTATTATTAATTTTTATATAGAAAAAGACTTCATATATTAACAAAAAGGTCAAATATGTTGACAAAAATAATTTAAAATAAAAAATTATAAAATAATTTTCTTAAAATTTACTTTTAAACTTCATTCAATGTTGAACAAATCCTATAAGTAAGGCTTACAAGTTCAAGGTACACACTTATGCTTCTAATTTTTCTATCATCTCCAACATATATAAAGTGAGTTGAGCATGAGAGTGTTTATCAGTTATCACATTAAAATTTGTTTTGCCGAAGACTACTGAAAGTTCTGAATTCTACCTTGAGTACTGTTCCTTTTTTAAGAAAAAAATGGCATACTAAAGCATCACAATGAAAACTGCAATCTCATCTATTGACACCCCAACCCTCGGTCACCTATCATTTCCATCACATACACCAAAACATATTAAATAGGAAAACAAAATAAACATGGGGAACTTACCTTGGATGTTCCTTTCTTTAGCCTGATGCTGAACAAAAATAAAATAAAAAATCTATTAATTTATTTAATTAATTTTTATTTACAATCCTTACTAAAATTTTAAATTAATACGCGTTCAAAGTTGTTAGATAATTTTAAAAAATAAATATCTATCGCCAGAATAACTATCACGACCAAGTACGTACCAACCACCATAACTATGAAGTCAAGTCAATCCTTTTGAAATAATATATGATATGAAGTTTCCCAATAATTAAGTACCTGACGATGAGAGCCTACTACGTATCATGGATGGATGTGCAAGTAACAATAGATTACTAACAAATTTGAAGATCGAAAAATCGAAGATAGTGCAATGTGACTGCTATATATATATATCTCATATGGTTGGACCAAATCATTAATTATAACCAAGTACAACTTGAGGATCATAATTAAACAATTAAGTTTCATATCGTTCTCTCTTTCCAAAGAACATTTATAAATTTTCTTGGCGCATTTTGCTAGCTTACACAAATGGGGTTTCTAGATAATCTTCAAGAATGGTTCACTGCTTGTGCCAAACCAAAGGAGAAACTTGTGCCCAAGAAGGTAATTAATCTTCATTTCCTATAGAATCTATCTTGCTATATATTTGTGTGTCTCTTTTTTAATCTATACTCTTCAGACCTTTTCTATTTATCTAATCTAATCTATTCAAGATATCGATGTTGTTTGTGTATGATATAGACAGTTAATGTCAGGGTGAAAATGGACTGTGAAGGTTGTGAAAGAAAGGTTAAAAATGCAGTGAAGGACTTGGAAGGTTCATTTATATAAATCTCTCTTGATATATTATCTCTTTATATTGTCTTTTCAGTAGCACTTATTTGTGTGTGTTTTGCTGGTATTTGAGAAACCTGTTCAGTCCATCCCTGAAACACCTTAGTGAACTGTGAACAAATCAAGTATCACTATACCATATATTGAGGCCCAATTTCTTTTACACCCTGCAGTTAAAATAAAAGCAAATTGTTAATTGTTATAATCTTAAATAAGTTATACTTAATTCTTTTCTACCATATTATTTTTCTTTTTCTTTATGACGTTATGATCACTTTATCATACACTTCCTCTTATCTTTTTCCTTTTAGGGAATTTTGTTATTTAATTAATTATATAAATACAATTTCTCATTATATTCATTTTTAGTCCAAATTGCATCTTACCCAAAGGAAGCAGAATAATAGTGTTATTGTTTTCCCCTTTTGAAAAAAAAATGGTAATAATCAACCATTAGGCAATCAATTTTTTGGCCATTGTTTTTGCTTCCAATTCAATCAAACTAGACATGTTGGTCTAGTAGAACTGCAATAATTCCTATAATTAAACGAAACTTAACTATTATTGGAACCATGTAAATGTCAAGTCAAGTACATTAGTAACTTATAACATTCACTACTAATACAATTATACAAGCACATGCAAGAACGCTAGACTAGTAATAATTAATATAAAGGTCAAACCTGTTTCGTCATGAAAAGCATCCTAAGATAGATAGATATATATACTGATTAGAGGTGGTAGGTAATTGCTTGAGATCTTACTCATTTATGTACAATTTGTTTCATTTTTTGTATTTATTCTATAGTGGAACAAGCTATCGATCTTCTTCTATGAAACTTCCAAATCCATCACTATTCAAATTTTTTAAGTTATGGATTGGCCAAAAAAACATTAAAAGTTATAGAAAAATATAACTATATTGAACTAAATTTGTCATGCTTAACCCAAAATCAATAGAAGATGCAAGAAGGACCAAATAATTAAAGTCAGCTTTAGGCAAATCTGTAAATTTCTTGAAAGTTGCGCGACACCAAAACAGTAGGCAGCAAAACTCTGATTTATCTAAACTTAAAACAACATAGACAAACGAAAGAAGAAGATAATGAAAAAAGGAGAAACATTTGTGTGGTTTTAAATATGCTTCTGATATTACTTTTTTTTAAAAAAAACAAAAACAAAAACTCTTCATATGATAGAACAACCGTTGTAGCTATATACAAAATGAGATGGTCAAATCATTTTGGAATTTAATTACAATGTACTGTAAAAAAAATATACTCATCATTTTAGTAACGCGATGTTATGTAGTTTCACTCTTAAATAATGAAAGTATTGATGGAATAAAAATCTTAAAATTATATCAAAATTAAACACTTCATTTTTATTTTTTTATTTATTTATGAGAATCAAATACAGTATCATATCAGAAAGTTTACAACAATTTACACTTTGTTTGATTAACTATACTTGACCCCTTGACAATTAAACTCTTCCTATATTGAATTACTAATTAAATATGAATTATTTCAGGAGTGGAATCATATGATGTGAACCGAAAGCTACAGAGGGTAACTGTGACTGGTTATGTGGATTCAGAGGAGGTTCTGGAAGAAGTGAGGAACACAGGAAAGACCGCTGACCTTTGGCCATTTGTTCCCTACGATTTGGTGGCATTTCCTTATGTGAAAGGGGCATATGACATCAAGGCACCATCTGGTTTCGTCAGAAATGTCCCGGATGCAATGGGTGACCCCAAGTCTCCAGAGATGAAGCTTATGAGGGCCTTTGATGATGATAACCCACATGCATGTTCAATCATGTAAAGCAACTGTTGGTGATGCTGTAATGTTTTTCTTGGAAAATAATTCTTAGATTCCTCGATCTTGAGTGTTTACATGTTGTGAGATATATATTAGATGAGATAAGAGATAAGTGATTAGTACAATGGATATGATAACAGAAAAAAAAAAAAAAAAAACATAAATATGAGGTATTGATAAAGTGTTGTAATTTGTGAGTGTTTAAATATCTATAATTTTTTTTACTTTTTACTCTTATGTTTCAAAGAAAAATATATCGCAAAATTGACAAAAATCTATTTTAAAAAGAGAAAAAGGTAAATAGTCATTTCTGTTCCTAAATGTGTAGATCGTTAACAAATTTATCTTCGAAAGATCGAAATTTAAATTTTTATCCCTGAAAGTGAAAAGAGTGCGACAAATTCATTCATCTGTTAGCTTTTGTCCATTACCGTTACGAAGGAACCTATATGGCACATACATGGACCAATTTGTCAGCACTCTACACATGCAGGAATGAATTTGTCAACGTTCTACCCAAAATATAATTTGATATTCACTTCTCCCTTTTTTTTAATAGTTACAAGCATAACATTACAATAAACACTTCAAAAAGGAAAGCAAACATAAGTTAGAATAAACATAATAATAAGCATAATATTGATTAATAAGCATAATTTGTCTATTGTTCTACAATTTTTATTATGACAACATTAGATAGTGAAAAAATCAAGTTGAGTCTCATTTTTTTGTAAGGATTAACTTAACGGTTGTGCATTTTAATTTATTTGAGTATCATATTTTGAGTAAGGTATTGTCTCATACATTTGCTTTAAAATTTCTAATGTGATAGTATCTTACCCAAAATATGAGACTCAAACAAAAAAAAATGTACAACCATTAAGTTAATCCTTCCAAAAAAATTGAGACCCAACTTGATTTTGTCACTATTTAGTATTGTTATAATAGAAATTTCAGAGCAACAAACAAATTATGCTTATTAATCAATATCATGCTTCTTATTATGTTTATTATAATTTATGCTTGTTTTCCTAATCTTTTAAGTGTTCATTGTAATTGTATGTGATATGCGTCTAGCATATCTTGCTTTTCAAGTTAAAAGAATAAAGGAATCGATCATAATGGAATGATAAATGCATATATATGTGGAAGTTTTGATTATTTCATCCTCAATCATACTATTACTCATTTTATGCATTTTTATAACAGGAAACCAAGAAAACCAAGAACCCTCTGTGATCTCACACTAATGGCTCGAGAACTGGCACCATTCACGCCAAAGAAGTAATTTTGTGTACCTGTCTGCCATCTGGCACTAACAGTGTGGGATCTGGCGCCATTAGCGCCAAGCCTATTTGCAACCCGTGCTAACAGCATGAGATGTACCGCCATTAGCGTCAGGATGTATGATGTGGCGCCATTAGCGCCAGCGACACAGGATTTCAATATTTTAATTGATATTGCACGAAAATGGAAGATATGAAGGGGTTTTATAACTTAAATATAAATATGGACTAAAGGGAGCAGAAAGGGGACTTCCACACTTGCAAAGAACAAAATAAGAGCAAAAGGAGGTAGCTTTGGGAGGGTTGAAGCTAGGTTAAGAGAGTTGGAATCAAGATTGAAGGGTTTTACTTCTTTTTCTTCTTCTTTTCTTTCTTCATCTAGATACATTGTGTTATTGCTCTTGAAGCCAACCATGAATAGGGTTGGCTAATTTCTTCTTTGTAGTTAAGGCCACAACCTAATGTGAACTCCTTTGATGTTTGATTGAATTTTATTATTCTTTATGCTAAAGTATTTTGTTTTACCTTGTGTTGAATGAATTATATATCTTTATTGAAATTGATCACTTTGATAAAGTTCTAAGAGTTAGGGTTCACAATAGGAATATTGGGGCTTTGATTTTTGACAAAGGTGGAATAACAATTGATACATTACCTAGGGATAGGGATGTATAATTGCAAATGAATTTATGCATCTCGCTTAATTCTTGATCGAAGAGGAATCACTAAGGAATAAGGATTTTTACTTGGGTTAAAGGGTTAAAGTAACTAAGGAATTAGTCTTTAACTAGGGTTCATGTAAAGAGGCATTATCTGAATAATTAGTATAGTTGAATGTAGTAATCAATCTAATTAGATAAGGTGGGATCAAAACGGTGTATGTGCCTTGACTAAAATTCTTTCTCATAATTTTTTCCTAAAATCCAAACATTGTTATCTTTGAATTCTCATTACTTCTTAGTTTTATTATTTAAATTTCATCAAATCAAAATATTAAAATTCAATTTTATCAACTTTTCTTCATCCAATTTAAAAGATAATAGTTGTGATAAATTTGGTGCCTCAATCCTCGTGGAGACGATACTCACTTATCATTTTATTACTTGGAACGATCGGTTCACTTGCCGAGTTTGCAACAAGTTTTTATTAATCAATATCATGCTTCTTATTATGTTCATTATAATTTATGCTTGTTTTCCTAATCTTTGAAGTGTTTATTGTAATTGTATGCTTCCAATGATTAAAAAAGGGAGAAGATGAAGACTAAATTATTTTGGATAGAGCGCTGACAAATTTGTCCCTGAATGTAAAGAGCACTGAAAAATTCGTCCTTAAATGTACCACGTAGGCTCTTTCAATTAACGGAACAAACGTTAACAGATGGATGAATTTGTAACATTTTTTTCACTTTCGAATTTTTTTTTTGAATTTTCATCTTTTAGGGACGAATTTATCAACACTCTACACATTTAGAAACGAAAATAACTATTAGTTGAGAGAAAAACATAGTTTCCATCGTTAACTATCTCGACATAAAATCATGTTTTTTTGGTTTAGTTTATTGACGGAAGCTAGCGTGGGTCCGTAAGGCCATAAAGTTTGCCATAGTGGGAGACGTTAGGTTTACTTCTTTTTTTATCGATGGCTGATGTTTTTATATTTTTTCTTATTTTTTCTCTCCCATGCTTACTAAATCTAGATGTACCCTTGTTTTCCTCTATTTCCTCTTCTTCTCCCCATTTCCGATGGAAGGCCACTGTGTTGTTGTCGTCATCTCCAAAGAATCAATAATTGTAAATTTTGATCGACATCTGTGAGGTTTGATGACCATGAATGGAAGCTTGAAGTAAATTGAAGATTTAGTTTATTTAATTTTGATGATATTATGTAATTGTAAAAATGTTGTTGTAATAGATTAGGATTTTATTATTATTGTTTTTTCTTTACTTTTGCCCCTTATGCTTGCTTTTGATTTTCTTTTTATTGCACAATTATGTATGTGTGTGCATGCAATAAGGGTATAAATTCTTTTATGGTAGGTTCACTTAGGCATCCTTAAAAGTAAAATTGAAGTTCTAAATTACTTGGGATTAAATTAGGACTAAAATGCTTTTGAAAATTGAAAATTCTAAAATGAAGAACAAAATAATTGATTAAGTGAATAAAATAATTGATTATCTCATGTCTCGTAACTTAGATTTTGTAATTGATTAGTCGCTCAAGATGATTAATTATTTAATCCCCAAGAAAATTTTTTCTGGTGCAAATAATTGATTTTCTAGTAAATAATCAATTATCTTACTCTTACTCGTGCTCATTGTAGCTCGATGAACAAAATAATTTATTAAATCAAGGCATAATTGATATTTATGTTTTGTTTAACTTGCATTGTAGTGGAGAATTTTTGTTGAAACTGATCGTGTTAGGAATTAACTTGAGCAAATAGTCAAGTGGATTAAGTCGATCATTGGGAAATTTTAATATTTTTTTATGTTGTTAATTAAAATAAAAAATTCTTTTAATCCGATTTTCACCACAAAATACCCAATGACACGAATACTTAAGCTTGTGGTAAATAACTAAGCTAGACTAGAAGATCTGGGGATGCCTTTCCCTTTCCTACATGACATTGGACCTTAGAAGGTTCTCCTTAGATTCTTCCCACTCCTGGATGTAGATAACAAGTTCATATCCAAGTGACACACAAACAACTACATATGGTATGTCATAGGTGATGAAGTTGAACTAAAGAACCTGCAGATGCTATATACCATCCATTTCCCTATATGATTTAATTTAGGGAAAAAGAACATAATTGGTGTTTTTCTCCTAATTATTTACCAATACGGTGTTGTTTCAAACTTATTTACACACATGGGGTATAACAACTTCATTTAATTGACGTATATTAACTTATTATGTTATTTCATATTTAACCGATTACGCTTTTAATTTACGAAAATTTTTTCTACGTAATTCGATTACGTAAATTAATATTTCTAAGCAATTTACTACGTTGGAAAGATTCCACATACATATGGTTCAAGTAACTCAAGTATAGTTAATTATAACAGTCTGTATACAGTCATCCAAAATAAAATACAGACCATCAAAACAGTCTAGTACAAATTACATAACTTCAGAGGCAACAACATCAAACTAGGGCAACGACACATCAAGCTACAATACACCAAGCCATGTACATCATGCAAATCATCCAAGCTTCTTTATCACATCATCTCAGCTTTTCACTGTTCCTCTGCTCACCCAAGTAAATTGGGGTCATCACAGGTGTCAACCACCGACACAACACAGGGTAAGTACATGATAAACACAGTTTAGATAAATCAACAGGTTTACAACAGCACAAAATAATAAAATACAGAATAATAGTAGAATAATCATAAATCAAGGTTCATAATGACTAATGCATGATTTCTTTATTAAATGACGCATGACTGAGGTCTCAACTTATTATCATTAGTGGCCATAGTCAAGATAGCCTCACCCACTCCGGTGGAACAAATAAACTTATCCAACCAGTCAGGGTAGCCCAGGGGCGCGTAGGATAGTCACCTCCACCTATGTGATCATCATGGTGGTGTGGTCCTCCCTGTCTCAACTACCCCCAAGTTCATAACACCTTTGAACGCGTGGACTTAGTTTAGCTATCTGACAAACTCCACGGTTTAGCCCCCGCTAGGCATATCACCACGGATTAACCCCCGCCAGGCATATGCATATGTAAATGCATGAATGGTTTAGTTATTCTTCTTTATCATTAATCTTCAATTTATTTCTTATACTCATTAACCATTCAATGTAAATCTGGCACAACTTCATTTAACATATTATTTTTTACGAAAACACTCAGCAACACATGGATGCAATAATCGTCCGTCATGATTAATTCCATAGAAAGGGTATAAGTGTGCCATAATTCCATTAAGAAACAATCTTAATAATATGCAACATGACTCTTAATCATATATCCATGGCTTAATTTCTAATAGAAATAGGCATAGAATCTTTATCATAGCTCAACGTCAAGTGCTTATTAAAAAGACATACAGCATCATTAAGTTACAACATACAACAACAACATTAATTACAGCATACAGCAACATCATAGAATAACCTACAGCAACATTGTATTACAAATACAACAATCTACAGCAACATAATAAAATTACATACAGCAACAACGTACAGCATCATTTAGTTATAAATACAACCATAACAGCAACATAATAAATTGCGCAACAATATACAGCAACATTAAATCAATATACAGCAACATAATAAATTAACCTACAGCATAATAAAATAATAAACAGCAATCTTAAATTACAATTATAGCAATATACAACAATAAAATAGATTATCATACAGCAACATTAAATTTAAAATACAGCCAAGGAATCCTATGGCCACAAGGTAGAATTAATTATTTTGGGCAGCCACTTATTTATTAAACTAATTAGGTAATCAAGTTATAAACTATATACTATTCTAGTTCATTGAGGACTTTTCACAAACACTTGGTGTGTTAACCTTTAAGTGTCATAAAACAAAGAGGAACATAGCTTTAAATTTAAATGAAATAACCTATCAATGATCTAAACCATGTAAACCAAATACTTCCCCATACCTTGTCTGCCTTAAGTTTGGACAGCCCTTTGCTTCCTTGCTTCTTCTTTAAAATTTGGCTATTCCTCCTCTAATAGACTCCTAATTCCACGTGATGTTGCTATGATAATGGTCTTTGGTTTTCTTTTTAGGTAGAGAATGATTTGAAAATGATGACAAAGCCAAAGCAAGAAGGGTACTTAAGGGAGTATGGCACGGTTACCTCTTTGTTTTTGGTTGGAAAGTGTTTTAAATTGGTTTTAGAAAGGACAAGGCTTCAAGAGAGGGATTTGCACGTTCAGCCCCCTATGTGCACGGTCCCTTTTGCTTTTTATACCAAAATGTTAACCTTTGTTTTTTAAAGAATCTACAAATATCTACTTAAATCATTATGGCTTGCTTTACATGTACTTACTTCTTATTGGTTAGTAAACCTTGGCTTTCCATGTGTCTTGCTTCTTGAATGATCTACCACTTCCTTGTTTCTTTTTCCATTCTTCACGTGCACTTCACTTGGTGGGCATTCCATTGATTTTTATTCATTTCATCCGTGGAGTAGCTTTAGGTGTAATGGTTTTTATTGAATTATTTCCAAAGCCATGATTAATTCACTTTCCAAATGGTCCTATCACATGACTCCTAGCTTATTGTCCATACAAGTGTCCCAAATCTTGAATTTTCTCAAGCTTTTTCCCTACTATTTTGAAGTGCACGGTCATATGAAGTTTTTGAAGTAAATATGTGCAATTTTGGTTCCAAATCGTGGAATGGTCCTAGTTTAGGGATTTTTAGGCTTTTGTCTTACTTAATATAAATTCTTACATAGAATAAAATTATTTCTATAATCTAGGAAAATCTAATCCTAATTACTTCTTTGCAAATAAAATTCTAAAATCATTTAGAAACTAGTCTAGATCTTTGTAACATGTTTAGAATGTAATCTAAATTTTCTTAGATAATTGTATCTTAATTTCTATTGGTTCATTTTGTTTCTAATTAGCAAAATTACTAACCTAATTTATTAAGAGAGTTTATTTGTTTTAGAATTACAAGAAAACTCTAAAGATCATAACTATTCTTTCTGTATAAGTTTATGGCATTTACGATATCTAAACTGGAGTTTTTTTTTTTTTCTAAAATAATTGTCAAAATTTATAGAAATCTTATCTTATGGATCTTTGTTACTTTCTTGATCAATAATTGGTTATCTAGAAGTATTTTATTCCCTACTTAGGTTTTCACAGAATTTCCCTACTCCTCTGGGCATTTTTAACCTAAAGGGCATTTTGGTCATTTACCTCAGGGACCTAACTGTCATTTTTGAAATTGTCCAAGGATATTTTGGTAATTTATCATCCTCGGGACGTAATGGTAATTATCCAATTTGTTCAAGGACATTTATGTAATTTCTCTTAGGGATGCATTGGTCATTTCTAGAATTGTTCAGGGGCGTTCTTCTCATTTTGCCCTAAATTTCTTTACTGCCTCTATTAATATTTTACTCGAGTAAGTGACTGAAATTCCCAAAATTTTGGGGTGTTACATGGGGCAGCCAAACACGCCTGGCTTGGGTGTGTTTAAGCTGCCCAATCCTATGAATAAGCGCCAAATTTTACTATTTACCATTCGTGCGGTTTTCACCTTCTCTCTAAATGTTGCTCTGCCTTCTTTCTAGAGCTTGTGCATGGATATTTTCTGAAGCGAAGCCCTGCCAACAAGCGGATTTAATTCCTTTACATATTAATTTATTTAATCTGTTATATTTTGTAATTAGAAAATTGTTAGGGCCATATCAAACTGTTAGTAATGTAGTTATATTTTAATAAAATAAATGTTAGGTTAGTTTAAAATTGTTTTAGTTTAGGGTTTATGGATTACATTTTAGTATTTAGGGTTAAGAAAGTTGTTAATTATTTAATATGTTATATTGTTTAATTAGAAAAATTTTAAGGCCATATGAATTTGTTAGCGACATAGAAAAATGTTAGGTTCGTAGAAAAATTTTTAGGTGTATGTTGGTTTAAATGGTTAGGATTTGGGTTAAATGCTTAGGGTTTAGGGTTGAGGATTGACGGTTCAGTGTTGGAGGAGGTAGGGTTTAGGGTTTAGGGTTTTGGTGGGCATGCGTACATGGTGTTAGGGTTTAGGGTTTGGGGTTTGGGGTTTGGGGTTTAGGGTTTAAGTGTCGGTGGGCATGGGTTCAGGGTGTTTGGGTTAGGGCAGAGGCAGACCCATGGTGGGGCACATAATCGCAAGTGCAGACATAAAAATTCATTTGCGGAGGATCAGGAGTCTGCTGACGCAATTGTAGCAATCGGTGTTGGAGAGGTCACCTCTGCATTGGAAGACCCCTGTGATGGAGGTTTGGCCACCCGAAAGAAAAACGGCTCAGCAATGCAAAGAGAAGGAGGAAAGAGGAATATATGCTAGGTTTGCCTTATTTGGGCCTAATTTTCTTTCTGTACTCACTTTTCTTCTTTCTGCAGTTTCATATTACATTTTCGAAATAGGCTTTTGAGGTTTAATTTAGGTAGTTTCTATTTATGATTTAGGATAGACGATCCAGGGTTGAAGGAGGTAAGGTATAGGGTCTAGGTTTGGTGAGCAGGAGTACAGGGTGTTTATGTTGTGGTTTACGGTTTAGGGTTTAAGTTTTGGTGGGCATGGGTACAGGGTGTTTGTGTTAGGGTTTATGGTTTACGTTTATGATAGATAAGAAAATTTTGTTTGAATGATTTGTGAATCGTATATATTTTGTTTAACATGGTTTTTAGTTTTTGTATATTAAGATATTGATTAGATGGCTGGTTCATCTTCCACTGATTCGTCGCGATCTGGATCTGATCATGAGGGTGAGCCCATGGATCTGACAGCCTATGTTGTCCATACCCCGTACAAGTGGGGCGCTTTGCATAGGCGTACTCAGTACACCCACGTTTCATAAGCTGTGTGGAACGAGGGCACAACTCGAGTATTAAAGACTCGACGTGGTAAGGTGACGGCGGGGCCACATCACGACGATATACCTGATCTCATTTGTGATATGTTGTGTGATGCTGGCTTTCTTCATGTCGGACGCATGCGACATATTCAGGTATGCAAGTATGAAATGAGTAAAGAATTGTTAATTTCATAACTGTACTTGTTAATTAATTAATTATTTTTTTAGATGGATGCTGAGCTACCTCCAGAGACTCATACCTTCCACATGCCACAGGGAGAGATGACCATCACGTTAGAAGACGTGGCTGGTATTTTGGGATTTCCCACGGAGGGAAATGTCGTTACTGGAGTGACGGTAGCCGAGTGGGCGACCGTCATTGAGGACATTTTTGGTCACGAAGTTGAGGAGGACACCAAGTTGAGAGGTGGATATTTGCGCCCATCTTTTTTTGATAGACATTTTACGCATTGCGGTGAGGTGGTTCTCGAATTGGTTCACATGATGCGGTTTACGAAGGCCCACATTGCACGGCTTATTGGGGCATGGCTGCTGTGTGACCGATCTGGAGGTAGCATGATCACAGCACGTTATATCCCGTTGCTTGCTGGGGATTTCGTGTACATCGGTCGATACAGCTGGGGCTCAGCAGTCCTTGCACATTTGTTTAGACAAATGTGTGAGTGTACAGATTCAGGCATAAGTGACATTGGTGGATGTCATATGTTGCTTCAGGTGTGGGCGTGGCTAAGATTCCCACCCATTGCTCCAGCTATTCCGCTGCCTACTTAGGCGGAGTGGCATTTCGAACACTGGTATGTGTGACTATATTTTGTTTTTGTTAACAATTTGTACAATTAAGTCTTATAGTATACTAGTGTTAGTTATTTTGAAATTAGGTTTAACGCTTTAGGCAGGTTTAAACCGCACGAGCTGGTCTTGTATGGAATGGCATTGGATTCCCTCACTCGACACGAGGTAAGTATAGTAATTTTTCAATAATTGTACGTTTGCATTTGTGGTACATGTTGTTACATAATGCTGTGTTTTTTTGGTCTGTGCAGGTGGTCTAGCAACCATATGGAGACTACGACTTTCTTGGTGCATCTGAGCATCAGCGACTGTTGTGGATGGCAACTACTCCTATTATATGCTTCCACACAGTTGAATATTCCCACTCGAATAGGTGCATGCGCCAATTCGAGAGGGATCAGCCAATCCCACATACTCCCAGGAAGTTGAAGGGTGTGCATGATCTTTCGTTGTGCGGTAAACGAGAAGACAATTGGGTTCGTAAGCTCAAACCGTTTATTATGCGCTGGGAGGTTAGGGACCAGCACATTGACCTTCCCCCTTGCTTCAGGGCTTGCTATCACTACACCATGAGTACATGGTTTGGTACAGGGAAAATGGGAAGCGGTTTATCACGAAGCAGGGTGCCAAGATGGGTCGTGGTGTAAGTGTTGTTCACATCATTATTTGTGTATTTAAATTAATTATGATAGATGACATAGTTGACATTGATTTTTATATATTTTAATTGTAGGTTGATGGGCTAGAGATGTTGTACTTTGCGACAATTAGGCCCCATAGGGTGGCCTTCGACTTCGATTGGGCGAATGAGGAGGTTGGTCGCTTAACGTCTGTCTTCGCCGAGAGTTGTCGTGTGGAGGAGGCAGGACCACATGCCCCCGATCCCAGCTTCAGTAGGACCCATAACTGTCTGTTGCAGTTGGCCGTCAAAGAAAAGAAGGACGTGGGCTAGAGTGTCGACGAAGACCGATGCAGTAGGTTCATGAGCCCATTGTTGGTCCCAGGCCGCTCACCGAGGGTTTCTATAGGCCTCCAGTTATGGCATCGACATACGGATCACAGCCCTTCGATTACGAGCCTACTGAGCAGGGGGGCAAGGGGGCATGGACTACACCGAATTCAGTACTGAAGCCCATATGCCTCCACCGGCTAACTCCCAGACCCAAATCGCATATTTTACTACTGCAATGATATGTGCAGATGTTGGGTTCAATACTGGTCCCGTTAATGCTGATTGGACTAATTCCAACATCGACGACATGCTGTCCGAGATAGATTGTAGTTCATCAGGTTGTGGGGTTTGGCCATCACATATACCATTTGTCACCGCAGCTATTGAGCATCCTATGCCGGTATATGCAGACCAAGGCACTCCATGTCCATCTCCCTATGTCCATACGTATGAGGCAGACCCTTCTGAGGCAGGCTCGTCTCAACCACGCCCTTATCAGCCAGGCCCTTCTCAACCAGGCCCATCTGAGTCAGGCAATTCTCAGCGACCCCGAAGACGAAGGCAACCTGATCGTCAAGCGCGTCATATGTCGTGGCCACCACCGTCTTAGTTTTAGTCATTGTTTGTGTTTTTATTTTTTATCTTGTTTTTTAATCGATTGTATTTGGTAACTTAGATTTGTTTGTAACATTTATTTTAATCATGCTCGGTCTAAGTATTATTTAAAGACGTTAACCCCACAAACACTAACAATTACAGATGCCGTGAATATCACGAATTCATAAAAAACACGTATTATTTCAAACGACAGTCAACACTACTTAAATAAAAAAAGAAACAGAATACACATTTTTAATTAGAAGGATAATTAAAAAAAACATCTTCGGCGTACATGTCTTATTCCATCTGAATATCTGGTTTGTTAAAAATAGCTAAAATCTCAATTGGAGAAAAACGTTTCCAGTAGTTGGATTCCACTAGCATCTTGAACACGTCTTCATCGCTTATCAACTCTTTTATATCATACTCAATTGTGGTGTCTGAATATTGTGCATGGGCTGGATGACGAAAAAATAATTTTCTTACCACCTGTGACATGTGAATTCCATTAGGGGAACCCCAACAGGCAACTTGCTTGATGACGACCTTTAGTGTTTCAATGGTGCATCCAGAAGGAATTTCAATTCGTATTGGGTTTGTTCTAGTAAAGGAATAACCCACAAAATCGGCTCTTCGTGGTATGTTCCACTTTTCGTTGTAATATAGCATTGCATCATGTGTGGGGACGATGGTCGATTGAAGTAGGTTGAGTATATCATCGGGTGTAATGTTTATGGTGCATAATATTTCTATAAGGCCAGCACTCGACATTTGGTCATTGCACCTTAACATTCTGCAAACATCATCATCATTTGTGAGTGCGATAGAATGAAAAAAAATAGTGCTGACCTACATGTATGGATGGTTGTCGATAGTAGATGTTATCAACAAAATGGTCATCGGTTAGTAGAAGGGTGTGGTGCATCCTACTCTTCAGTATCTGAAATGAACAATCATTAGGAACTCGCATTGGTATTGAAGTAGCACATTGAAAACAAACACCTGTTTCGTCGTGCTTCGTTGATCCATTTGAAAAAATGAATGCTAATTTGGAGTTACCAATGTTCTGACTGCTGGTTTCTCCTAAGAATGCCATCGTATGCAAATTCAATTTTGCGGTGCAAGGTATGTTGTGTCCGAGCATCTGTCTTATATAAGGGTTAATCGCGCCCAGGTTGGGTGTGTCCAGTCACGCCTAAAGAATTCGTAGGCGTGTTCAGTCACACCCAAGTTGGGCATGTTCAATCACGCCTTTTGTCTTACGCGTCTTCAGTCATGCCATATTTGTTACGCGTGTTCAGTGATGCCCAAGTTAGTGGTGTTCAATCACGCCCAAGTTGTGCGTATTATGTGAGACCCTATATGAAATTGTGCATTGAATATATCTATACATCAAATACATTAACATACAAGTAATAATCCAAACATGATTGGTATTACAAGCTGTTCAAATAAAACAAAATACAAAGGTAATTGAACATATCCGCTTATGTTGTACATTAAACAAAAATACAACCAATTACAAAATCATGAAGTACCCCCACGAGTAGGACAGGCTCTCCAATTGTGGCCAATTTGCTTACAAATACCCTACCTCATACGTCTCTGAGATGTTTCGACTCTGTCCATCTCGTTACATATTTTAGTTGACCTTGGACGACCTTTGGCACGCAGCATTAACCTATCAGGTATGATGACTGGATCTTCACTCGGTGGAATAGCCCGTTCATTACCAAGTTACTGACAAGGAACATGTCATCCACATACTGAAAAGGATTTTGACACATGTAAAGCAGTAACTGCGGCATGACTACATGGGTATTTGAATGCCTTAAACTTCCCACACTGACAAACACGATCGGCAAGGGACACTGAATATGACATTTCGCATCAGTCCTTCACCTGAAATAATGTTCGATCTGTAACGCCTCTCTTTACCCTCTCGTACTTGATTGTTTTTAGATAAAATAAAGTGTCCATTGTGTATTAAAATTCGTTTAGTAAAAATTTTTCACGAAAATTCTTTTCGCTTTGCTTGCTAATTTTATAATTCGTAACAAACATAAATAATTATTCTCACCACGATTTATTTATAAAAAACAGCACAATTAAACATA
>PYAF01005487.1:55409-91151 GCA_007407185.1 Glycine tomentella
CCAGTTTTCTTCCACTCAACACTAGAATGGAGTTCCACTATTGCAAATCTCAGTTCTTACAAGTTATTACAAAGTCTCTCTTTATCAACCCTAGATAAAGTTCAGAAATCTAAAACACTATTAGATTCTTAGAGACAACCCACTGAGAACACTACTCAGCAAATCCCCTAGAGAAACTCTATCTCTAGATTACAAGCAAAAAACCCAATTACAATAGACAAACAAACACAGAATTCAAAACAGAATTACAACTTCAAAGATTAAGGAAAGAAGTCACCTGATGATCCAATGAATGATATGCATATGAATGATTTCACCAGGTTGAAAAATAAAAACAAACTCAGAACATCACTTTCCTTAAGCTTTGAAAAAGAACTTCTTGCTTTTAGAGACACTTAACAACCCATGACTGTTTTGTGAAAGTAAAAACTCTATGAACCCAGAAAATCACCAAAAGAATGTTTAGAAAGCCTTAGAATGCTCAGAATACGAATTGATCAAGTTGGTAAAACAGCTGAGCATGGGTTCTATTTATAATAAATTTTCTAACCATCAGTAATCAATTAAATACGCTCTTGTAATCAATTATTTGGCTTAAGTAATTGATTACATACGCTCCTGTAATGGATTAAACCGTTTAAAACAATTATGGGTATATGCAATGAACAAAATAATCTATTGTTCTGAATTGTAATCAATTAAACCAGACAGCTGTACAAAAATAAAAACACTGTGTAATCGATTACAATCCTTGGTAATCGATTAAACCAGGAACCTGTATAAAAATGTTTGAACTATGTAATTGATTAAACCAGGAAACAACATAAAGTGTTTTGAACTACGTAATCGATTACTTCAATTGGTAATCGATTAAACCAGGAAGATAGTATTTTCTATTTGGCCTATGTAATCGATTACAAATGGTTGGTAATCGATTAAACAATTCATCAAGGCAGTTTATAAGTAATCTAAGGTAAAATAATCAATTATTCTGATTACGTAATCGATTACATTGTTCTTGAAAAGTTTTCCAGAAAGCACCAAGAACAAAATAATCGATTCTTTGCTTAACATAATCGATTAACTCAGTATGAAATGCTATTTTTCCAAAAACACTTGATTTATTTCAAAAATTAACCAATCTATTAATGCCTTGTGAACTCTATTTCTTAAACTAATGAATGATATGAATGCAGTATGTTTGGATCACCAGAAACCCTTCTTCCTTTTACATTTGATCACAAGTTGTTCTTCAATGCTTCAAGGCATGTTGAAAGTTCAAAACCTTCCTTCTTGAATCAATCTATGCTTTGTGCTTCAAGCAACTCCCCCTCAATTCAACACTCCTTTGTTTGATATTTGTTGGTCACTTGTCCCTGCACAAACTAAGAGTAGGTATAGCATCTTAGCTTTTGGGCTCCAACTTCTTTTGCTAGTTTCAATCCTGCTATGAATGCAGCGTATTCAGCTTGGATATTTAAGTCTTTGAAGTTGAGCTTGAGAGCTTGCTTTAGAGTGACATTACCAGGCCCTTCAAGGATGATGCCAACTCCATTTCCTCTTACATTGGATGCTCCGTCCACGTAGAGGTTCCACTAGTTTGGGGTGGTTTGGTTACTATTGATGAATTTTGCTAGGAAATCTGCCAGGAATTGTATTTTCATGGAGCTATGAGGTCCATACTGGAGATCGAACACTGACAGTTCTACAGACCATGCCACCATCCTCCCATGATGTATTTACGGATTTCTCTAAAAACCTCCTCTACATCTGCCCGTGTTGGGCTATTGATAACCGAGGTCGCATCGCTTCAAAATAATTAAACTACACTAATTCTATAGCAAGGATTAACCTAGGTCTACTCAGAGATACGATCAATTTGGTTCCAACTTCAATTCACTAATAAAAAATATGGGGTTTTTGTCGAACAGTTTGTAGGCAATGAATAAAAATTGCAAAAACACAAACTACAATTGAAGAAAAATTTAGAAAACTAACAACACTAATAAGAGGTATTGTAAAATAGATTAAAGAACATCAATCCAATTCACCAAACCAAGCAATGCAAATTATCATAGTCCTCAGATAATGATCTTGTTATGAAAGTTCATTCAATTTCATTAGAAGCAGTTCAATCGAATTCACTCCTAAATTAATTGAAAGTTCATTCAAATAATCTGTGATTAAAATTTGAAATCAGGAAATGAATCCATAACCTAATCCATTTTCAATCCTAAAAACATTCATAATCATGAAAACCGAATAGAGAATTGAAGAAGAAAGTGAACATTCACACAGAAATTGAAATATCAAACTAGAACTCAAATTCTCCTTGCTTGGACTGGATCATTGGATTGATTGATTGTTTAGTCTTCCATAATCATCATCACTGGAAGAGCCACGAAATTAGTGCAAGAAAATGGAAGAACAAAAATGAAATGAAGAAGAAAGTTAAAGAACAATTGAGAGAAAAGGAGAGATAAATTTTAATTCTGGAAACTTCTGAAAGAAACTACAAATTCTGTTTGTGCTAAAATGAAGTGTAAAAAAATCTAACTAACTAATTGCACTAAACTATAGTGATTGATTCAGTAGGAAAGTATGGGTCATGATTAGGCCCATCTAATCTAACTAATTATTAATTACACCAATTTGCAGTCCAAAACTCAAGTGCAAAAGTTATGACTTCCAAGCCTAAAATTACCCTCAAAATGACAGAATTGGCCTTGGCTTATCTCTGACAAAATTGTATATATTTTCCTTATCTTTCCAAGGACGACTCATATGCGCCATTTGGAGTTCTATAGAGCTCTCTAGGTCCTGCACATGTAAGATAGGTCAAAAATCTGAAAATAAGCAACAATTATTAATTAAGCCCAATTGTTTGCCTAAGACAAAAATGAATTAGAGTGAGAAAATAAAAGTCCAAGAGATGTCAAATAAGCTAAGAAGAATATAAAAAAATTAAACTAAAACGCTCAATCAGCTATACTCTGAGATTTGACAACCATGTCGTTAACATATACCTTGACATTTCGTCTGATCTGTTGTTTGGAGACTTGATCCATTAACCGTTAGCATATGGCACCTACATTTTTTAGGCCAAAGGGCATGACTCTATAGCAAAAATTAGCTTGTTTAGTGATGAATATCATTTTCTCTTCGTCCAAGGAATGCATTATGATCTGGTTATACCCAGAATATGCATCCAGGAAGCTCAGCACTTGGAACCTGAATGCCCCGGTGACCAGCCTATCGATGCTAGGCAAAGGATACGCATCTTTGGGACACACCTTGTTGAGGTCAGTGTAATCAATGCACATTCATCATTTTTCGTTGGCTATTTTGTCAATAGCGACATTGGCGCTTGACTTCCTTGATGAATCTGACATTGAGCAGCTTGTCTACTTCCTCCGTGACCACCTTGCACCATTCTTCTCTCATCCTCCTATTCTTTTGTGATACTGGCTTGGCCTGGACAGATGGCCAACTTGTGGCATATGATATTAGGGTGAATGTCTTGCATGTCAGATGGCTTCCAGGTGAACATGTCTGCATTTTTGTAGTGGACGTCAGTTATGCGTTTGTGCTCATGGCTAGTGAGGTCCTTGTTGAGCAGCGTGCACTACCTGGGTTTGAGTTCGAGCTGCAACTTGACAAGCTTTTCAATAGGCTTTAGGCCTTTGTCAATGGTGTCGTTGCACAAATCCGCGACAAATATGCCATCTTGGCTTGCTTCATAGGTCAGGGTTTGTACTGGAGACCCTTCGTCCATGATGTGTTGCAAATACATCTTAGTTTTAGGCTAGTTTTAAGCTATAATTTAATTAAATATTTAGGAAAATAGAATAGAATAAGTTAAATTGTTGTTTATATTCCATTTGATTTCATCTCATTACCAATTTGTGATTTCAGGGCAAAAAGAGGAGAATTAAGCAAAAAGAAAGAAGAAAACTAAGTTCAAGGACTCGCGCAGATCGCGCCAGATCCCGCGCGAGTCGCGCCACATGCAAAATAACAAGCTTCAGTTCGAATAAGCCGGGGTAGCGCTGTGATTCATGCCAGTAGCACCATAGGTTTGAAGGCCAGCCATTCATCTCGAACAGGTCACGCTATTAGCATGAAGGGCCACGCTACCAGCGCCATCAACCCGCAAGGTTCGCGCGGATCGCGCCAGATCCCGCGCGGGTCGCGCCAATTACTCAAGACAGGCTTCTAACTCGAAGACTCCACCCTATCAGCGTGGAGTTTCACGCTATCAGCGCCGTCCATTCGAAAGGCTCGCGCGATCAGCGCGGTACTCCGCGCCATGAAGATTTGCTTTCCTAATTTAAAGTTATCTGTTTCGAAAATTGGCACAGTTTTAGGCTTTGTTACTCCAATTAAACTCATCTATAAATACAAAGCTCTGGGACTGAAGAAATAACCTTTTATCATCCAGAGAAACTTTTACACATCATATTTCATCATTCTAAACCTCTGGAAATCAAGAATCAAGGCTAGGGTTGCAGCAGAATCATGTATTATTCAACAGCTTTTGTGTTCTTAAGGCCTATGTTAGGCTAAACCTTGAATTATGGTTGGGCAAAGAACCAATGTGAACTCCTCTGTAACTTGACTGGTTTTGAATGAGATTATTATGTTTGCTTTAATTTATTATGTTGTTCATTGTTTTATTCTTGTTTAGAATTGGCCATTCTATCTAAGTGCTGAGGGTTAGGATTCGCAATGGGGACGTTGGGGTTCTAATTTCTGACATGAATAAATTGACAGTTGTTCATTACCTAGGGATAGGGATGCGTGCCTGCAGAACCTTATAATAAATTCTTTCAATTGCTTAACTTGATAGAATTCACTAAGGGATTAGGTTTTCGATTCAGGTTAAAGAGTTAATTCGCTAAGGGATTAAGGATTAACTAATTTAGGAAAGATTTATTCTCTGAGTAAACAGAATTAATTAAATTTAATAATCAGTTAAGTGAAGGAGGTAGGGATCAAAGGGGATTGTGCCTAACCACAATCATTCATTCCATTGGTAACAACCCTAAACTATTCACTACATTTACTTCTTTTTAATTTATGTTCTTTATATTCAACACACAACAACAATTCTTCACAAATTATTTCTTTTACTTCCAATCACTTAGACTTAATATTACTGTGAATTTCACTCCAATCCCTGTGGAGACGATACTCTACTTACCCACTTTATTACATGAAACGAGCGATGCACTTGCCGTATCGCAACAAGTTTTTGGCGCCGTTGCTGGGGATTGGTAAACTGATTTTTACAGTAATTTTTAATCTTTGTGATTGGAATTTTTGTTACTAATCACTTCTCTAGGTTTTATGCGAGGTTCAGTTAACCCTGAGGATTTACAGTTCGATCCTGAAATTGAAAGAACTATCCGAAGGAGACTAGCCAGACAAAGAAGGAGAGAAGCTGAAAATTTTGACTTTGATTCAATCCCTGAATTAGATTCTGAAGTAGAGATGGCTGAAGAACAACATAATCAGCCAAGACCAAGACTAAAGGATGAACTAATGGAGGACATTCTGGCTCCCATGTTCACAAGACCCAACTCCAGCATTGTGAGGCCGCCAATACAAGCTAATCATTTTGACATAAACCCTTCATTGATAGCATTGGTGGAATGCAGTCAGTTTGGTGGGGAAGACTTTGAAGACCCACATGACTTCATTGATAGATTTCTGAGAATCTGTGACACTATCAGACACCAAGGGGTCTCAGATGATGCTGTAAGACTAAGCCTATTCCCTTTTGTTGTTAAGGGAAATGCATTGAGATGGCTGAATAAACAAACATCCAATAGTATCTCAACTTGGGAAGACTTAGTCTTTAGATTTTTTGCACAGTACTTTTCCATGGACAAATACAACAGGTTGGTGAACGAAATCACTAACGTCACTCAAAATGGAAGAGAGTCCATGTTGCTGCTTGGAATAGATTCCAAGAATTGATCAGGAGATGCCCACAATATGACATGCCTGTGGGTAAGCAGGTACGTATTTTCTTTAATGGTATGACTCCTGAAACCCGTATGATCGTTAATGTTGCAGCAGGGGGCACTATAAGGTCCAAAACTGCAGCTCAGACATATGAGCTCATTAATTCTCTGGCCCGAAATGAAAATGAGAGTATAACCATTCAACCGAAGAGAGAACCAATTCAGCTGTCCAGCAATGATGCTATGCTTGCAGAGCAGAAAATCTTGGCCCAACAGCTAGCCAAGTTGACTGAGGAAATTGACAGACTTCAAGTCTCTGCAGCCCAAGTTGCAGTCAGCCAACCACATGTGATCTGTGAATACTGCCAAGGTGAGCATGAATCTAATGTTTGTCTTATTCTTGTTGGAGCTGACCCTGTGCAGGTTAATGGTATTTGGAATGATCAGAGACAGCAGCAGCCATATCAAAGGAATCATAACTTTGCTCCGGGAAATAACTATCAGAGGAAAATTCAAGGAGGAGGATTAGACTATAAGTCTAATAATTATTTGCAGCCCCCTCCCATTCCCAACAAAGACATTTCTGAATTAGAAAAGTAGTGTTGCAGCTGTCCAAGACAACAACTGAACATATTCAGGTCACCAACGCCTTTATAGCTGAAACAAGAGCTCACAGAACCAACCAAGACGCTTCCATCAGAAATCTGGAAAACCAGATTGGTCAACTTGCAAAACAGTTGGCTGAGAGACCACCAGGTCAGTTCCCAAGTGACACAGTGATAAACCCAAGGGAACATGCCAAGGCTATTACAACCAGAAGTGGTAAAGTTCTTAATCCACCAGAAAAGCCTCAGGTGAGTAGAAGGGAAGTTGAAAAGAAAACTGCAACAGCTAATGCAGATGAAGGGACAACTGCAGAAAATTCTAAAGATCAGAAAGTTGCACCTCCGCAGAAGAAATGGGAATTCTCTCACTTTGAGAAACCCCCATATCCGGTGCAAACCAAACAACAGTTGCAGAAACAGCAGTTTGCCAGGTTTTTAGACATGTTCAAAAAGTTACACATTAACATACCATTTGCAGAGGCATTAGCTAATATGCCTAACTATGCAAAATTCATGAAAGAACTTTTATCTAAGAAACACAAACTGCAAGATTGTGAAACCATAGCACTCACTGAGGAGTGCAGTGCAATAACTCAGAGGAAGCTTCCACCTAAATTGAAAGACCCTGGAAGTTTTAATATCCCTATATCCATTGGAAATATAAATGTAGGGAGAGCACTCTGTGATTTAGGGGCTAGTATAAACTTAATGCCATTGTCAATGTGTAAGTCCCTAGGCATATCTGAATTGAAACCTACTAGAGTTTCCTTGCAATTAGCAGATCGTTCTTTAAGGAAACCATCAGGAGTAATTGAGGATGTGCTAGTAAGGGTAGACAAATTTATATTCCCTGCTGACTTTATTGTGTTAGACATGGAGGGTGAAAGTGAAATCCCTCTGCTGTTAGGAAGGTCTTTCTTAGCCATTGCTAGGGCCTTAATAGATGTAGAGCAGTGAAAACTTGAGTTAAGAATGGATAATGAGTCTGTTGTCTTTAATGTATTTGATGCTATGAAGCATCCAGTTGATGAACATGATTGTTTTAGGCTGGATGTACTGGATAATGTTATCAGTGCAGGCATGACAGCAAGTTTAGCAGCAGCTGGAGATGTAGAAAATACTGCAACAGAAATTACAACAGCAACAGAACATGCAAAACCAGCAGCAGCAGATTATGCAGCAAATAATACAGCAGATTATGCAGCAAAGGCAGCAGAAATAGGCAATATTTCAACAGCAGAATTTGCTGTAGAATTAAGTACTTCAGATCAAAAAGCCACACCTGAACCTGTGCTGGAAGAGCTGGAGAAAAAGGAAGATGATATTCCAGCTGGAGCACCGAAAGTTGAGCTGAAAGAATTGCCTGAACACCTAAAATATGTGTTCCTAGGTGAGAATGAAACATATCCAGTCATAATCAACAGAGGGCTGGAATGGCATGAAGAAGAGAAGTTGTTAAAGGTACTCAAGCAGCACAAGATAGCTATCGGCTGGTCTATTTCCGATCTTAAAGGTATCAATCCCTCCTTCTGTACTCATAAAATTCTCATGGAAAATGATGTGAAACCAGTAAGGCAGCCACAAAGGTGACTAAATCCCACAATGAAAGAAGTGGTAAGAAAGGAGGTTGTCAAGCTGTTAGATGCAAGTATGATATATCCGATTTCAGACACAGCTTGGGTAAGTCCAAACCAAACCGTTCCAAAGAAAGGGGGCATGACGGTCATCCAAAATGACAACAATGACTTGATCCCCTCAAGAACAATCACAAGCTGGAGAATGTGTGTGGATTATCGGAGGCTTAATGATGCAACCAGGAAGGATCACTTTCCTCTTCCTTTCATGGACCAAATGCTTGAGAGGCTTGCTGGTCATGACTATTATTGTTTTCTTGATGGATACTCTAGGTATAACCAAATCCCAGTAGCACTGAAAGACCAAGAGAAGACGGCCTTTACATGTCCATTTGGGGTGTTTGCATACCGCCAAATGCCATTTGGATTGTGTAATGCGCCTGCAACCTTCCAGAGATGCATGTTATCCATCTTCTCTGACATGGTAGAAAGAGGCCTTGAGGTATTTATGGATGATTTTTCTATTTTTGGCCCTTGCTTTAATTCATGCTTGGCTAACTTAGCTAAAGTTTTAAAAAGATGTCAAGAGACAAACTTAGTCTTAAACTGGGAAAAATGTCATTTCATGATAAGGGAAGGTATAGTGCTAGGCCATAAAATTTCTGAAATGGGAATTGAGGTAGATAGAGCTAAATTGTTACTAATTGAGAAATTACCTCCTCCTATTAATGTGAATGGTGTTCGCAGCTTTTTAGGCCATGCAGGTTTTTACAGGCGTTTCATCAAGGATTTCTCCAAGATTTCAAAGCCACTAAGTCAACTGCTAGAGAAAGACACTGAATTTTGCTTTAATGATGCTTGTCTTGAAGCATTTAACACCTTGAAGCATAAACTCACCACTGCACCTGTTTTGATAGCTCCAGATTGGAGTTTACCTTTTGAATTAATGTGTGATTCTAGTGCTTATGCAGTAGGTGCAGTTCTAGGACAGCGAAAGGAAAAGTGCTTGCATGTTATATATTATGCTAGTAAAATCTTAAATGAGGCACAAGTAAATTATGTCACCACAGAAAAAGAGATGCTAGTTGTAGTGTATGCTTTAGATAAGTTCAGGTCATATTTAGTAGGTTCCAAAGTGATTGTGTACACTGACCATGCAGCTCTAAAATTTCTGCTGCACAAGTAAGATGCAAAACAACGCTTGCTGCGTTGGATGCTTTTATTGCAGGAATTTGATCTGGAAATAAGAGACAAAGCTGGAGTTGAAAACAAAGTGGCTGATCACTTGTCTAGAATTCAGGAGAAAGAATTGCAAGATGGACCAGAGATTGAAATCAATGAGTCTTTCCCTGATGAGCAAGTGCTTGCTATGCAATTCAGTCCATGGTTTGCTAACATGGCCAATTTTAAAGCTGCTGGAATTATGCCTGAAAACTTCAATTGGCAGCAGAGGAAGAAATTCTTACATGATGCGAGAAGGTACTTCTGTTGTATTTTCAATGCATTGACAATGTTATCCGCAGATGTGTAGCTGAAACCGACGTGCCGGATATTCTGTGGCACTGTCATTCCTCTAATTATGGAGGTCATTTTGGAGCAAATAGAACTGCACACAAAATGCTGCAATGTGGCTATTATTGGCCAACACTCTTCAAGGATTCCAAGAACTTTGTGATGCAGTGTGATAGCTGCCAAAGGACAAGTAATATATCTCGCAGAGATGAGATGCCGTTGAACAACATCTAAGAGGTTGAGTTGTTCGATGTCTGGGGAATTGATTTCATGGGACCTTTCCCTAAGTCATTCTCCAACCAATACATCTTGGTTGTTGTGGATTATGTCTCCAAGTGGGTTGAGGCAGCATCTTTGCCCACCAATGATGCCAAGGTGGTAGTCTTATTCTTGAGGAAGAACATATTCACTAGATTTGGGGTGCCAAGAGCGATCATAAGTGATGGAGGGACTCACTTCTGCAATAAGCAGTTTGATAGCTTGCTAGCCAAGTATGGAGTCAAACACAAAGTGGCAACCCCTTATCACCCTCAAACAAGTGGACAAGTAGAGATTTCCAACAGAGAATTGAAAAGAATATTAGAGAAAACTATTGGAACATCAAGGAAGGATTGGTCTAAGAAGCTAGATGATGCTTTATGGGCATATCGGACTGCATTTAAAACTCCGATAGGTATGTCTCCTTTTCAGCTTGTCTATGGTAAGGCTTGCCATCTCCCTATTGAACTTGAACATAAAGCAATTTGGGCAACTAAGTTCTTAAATTTTGAACTAACAAAAGCTAATGAAAAGAGGTTGCTTTAGTTGAATGAATTAGATGAGTTCATGTTAGCTGCATATGAGAATGCCAGAATATACAAAGAGAAGACAAAGAAGTGTCATGACAATCAAATCCGTCCAAAGGAATTCATTCCTGGCCAACAAGTGCTGCTATACAATTCTCGCCTGCGACTTTTCCCAGGTAAGCTTAAGTCACGTTGGTCTGGACCCTTTCTTGTAAGAAAAGTCTACCCCTATGGCACAGTGGAGATTTCACCCTTGAATAGTGACAGAGCTTTCAAGGTAAATGGCTATCGATTGAAGCATTATTTTGGGGGAGATGTGGACAGGAATTCTATTTCTGTTCCACTCAAGGCCATTGAGGATTGAAAAAGAGTAAGTGTCTAGCTTAAGACGTTAAACGAGCACACTTGCAATGTACATACCTGTTACTTTAAGTTTTGTTAAAATTGCTAGCAGTAAATTTATCATTCTACATATTCCATAGTAGCCATTTTAGGGTTCATGCATTGATAGTTAGGTATTTTAAGTTGGTTAAATGTTGATAATTTAGGTTTATCATGGTGCATGTTTTCAATTGTTGTCACTGTAGGTAGCGATTCTTCATTAGTTAAATTAGTCAAATTTAAAAGCCAAATAAAAAGAAAAATAAAAAGCTGTTTCAGAAGCACAGCGCTAACCGCGCCAATTGTGGCGCCAACTGCGCCAAGTACACGGTCAATTCACGCTGAATGCGCGAACCGCGTGACATGCTCGAGCCTGGACTCTCATCTGCATACAATGGCGCGACCCGCGCCAAGTATGGCGCCATCTGCGCCAGAGCTACGACCAGTTCACGTTGATAGCGTGAGACCTCGCGCTAACCGCATGAGACTTTCGAATCCACAACCCCAATTCTGCATTGAATCACGCGATTAGCGCCGTAGGTGGCGCTATCAGCGTGAACATAGCGCATCTAATGGCCTGAATTTTTCCATTCACGCTAATGGCATGGGACTCCGCACTAACCGCCCGAATTAGGCGCAAGAAAAGCCCCTCTAGTGTTTAATGGCACAATCCGCGCCGCGTTCTGCGCTAACCGCACGAGGTGTTGGGAACTGCTTTTAATTTTTAAAAATCTCCCATTTGCGCCTCACTTCCCTCACCTTCCCAAACTGTTCCTCCACTTTCGGCCTCACCCAGCACTGTTATAACCACTCTCCCTCACCATTATCACTCTTTAAAAGCCCTAACTTACACCATTTTGGACCAAAATCACTTCACCATTCTCTCTCGTTCTCGGTTTCACTCGAACCCAAGGGAACCACTTTGCAATTATTTCCATGGCTGGAGATAAGGTATGCGTTTAAACTGAAATTGTAGTAGTGGTATTCACAAAAGCCACTAAATGCTTGAATATGATTGCCCTAACCCTTTGCATTGACTGATTGATAAGCTTCATAGCCAAACATTAGGGTAGACAATCAATTGTTTTGGTCCAATATTGATTCTCTTTTTGCTTTGCTCTTGAATGTTAATAGGCAATGAATTGCTTGTGTATGGGAAGACTTATGGTTGCTGGTATAAAGCTTCTTTGATTTGGAATGTTAGAAAGCTTTATTGACTTGGTAAAGCAATGCTGGAACTTGTGCTTATAAGGTGTTTGATGAATTGCTTATGTGTGTGGTGTGTAGACTCTGTTGTGGGCATGGTTTTTTTATTGAATTTTCATGTTGGCTCATAATAGATGCTAAATTTGGTGCATTGAGGGACTTGAACCCTTTTGATTGAAATAATCACCTAAGGTTGGTTTGACTAATATGATGTGATTGGAAAATAGGCATATGAAATTAATTTTAATTATGTGTTTGTGCTATGCTTGAATTGATAAGATTGATACTGTTTGGTGACTGCTGTTGGTACTGAATGAAATATAAGGTGGTATTGGCCAGATTTTTGAATCAAAAGGAGGGTCACTATGAATAATTTGGTCTGATAATTTGTGGTTGAATAGGACACATTGAATTGATGTTTGATGTCTATATCTGCTTTGATGTTGAACAATCTTTCTTAAACTGTGTCCATGCTAAGCTTAGGATCAAATGGTTTAGACTTTAGAGGCTTGCATTGCTCTAAATCTGGGAATTGTTAGGACTAGTCTCAGGTTGTGTATAAAAATTGTTCTAATCCTTGTGCTTGTTTTGGCTGAACCTGCAAGTAACCTAAATGCTTAGGGTGTGAATGCTTGATCTATGGTTATCTTGGCAAGAATTTTAAACCACAGAATAGTTATGCTTGATTGTGGTAAACCAAAGAATGAACACAAGACTTAAAGCTGAGCTTATATATCTATTTTGTCTGAACTATGTGCATGAGCTTGTGATTAAATAACTTAAGAACTTTCCATGAGCCAAATCTGGGAATCCAGATGACGCTATTCAATTCTCTGTCATAAGGTGCATATTGTTACAAGTCTAACTGCTAATTTTGAAGTGGTGTTGAATACAATGATTGAATTGAATCTGGTTTGGTGTATGTAAGGCACCTAAATCTGGGAATGGAAGGTTCACTGCTTAAATGTGCATAGCTATTGAACCAACTGGTTGGGGGAAGTATGTTGGTATTGTCCATATAATTGATCCAGTTGTCGATGACTGTTTTGTTGGTGCTGGAAACTTGAATTGTTGAGATCGATATTGGGACTGAAATTGAATAAACCAAATGCAAGTTGAATTTTGATTTGACACTTACCACTGCTATTGGAAATATGTGGTTTGATTGAATATTTGCCTTTCGATATTAGGATAGATGATTATTTTGAAAGGCATGACTGATTGATAGGATGGTAAAATTTGAATTATCTGATAATGATTGAGTTATGGGAAGCTATTCTGTGAATTGATTTTGTCTTAAATCTAGGAATCATGGATCTACTGTTATATTTTGCTCACTTTGAATTTCCCAGATGCTTGCAAATATGTCTGAGATGTACAACCTGCACTGTGCTTTGAATTTAATGAACATCACTCACTGATGCACAGTACCCTGACTTAATTGTTAATTGGTTAATCTGAACCATTGAAAGAAACAAATCTGGGAATTAAGCTTATTGCAGTATGAGTATATATCTGATTTTGTTCTGAGTTTCAGGGAAAACAGGTGGCCAAGGGCAAGAAGACCACAGCTGCAGTAGGCACTAAGAGGGCTAGAGTCAATGACTATGATGAGGCCAGATTCGAGACAGCTGAGTGCCAGGAGCGCTTTGACACCTGGTACCTCCCAAAGAAGATTATATTAGAGAAAAAGATAATGTGGGAGGTGTTACCAGAGGGGAACCGAGTTCTAGAGGTGATCCTCAGGCGCCAGTGGCAGAAGCTGGTGAGCTTTCCAGAGCCCAGCTCCAGTGCAATATTGAAGGAATTTTTGGCCAACGTTGACCCGGACACAATGGCAAGGAGCAGACTCAGCTGGGTGAGGGGTGTCCAAGTCCCATTTGACGAGAAGACCATTGAGAGCTTATTGGACACCCGCTATGATCCCTTTGAGGGATGCGATTTCAGCCACCTCTACCTGAGGATGCAGCCAGATGCATTGACGAAGATGTACAGGGATGATGTCCCTCAGCTGGCCACCACCATCCGCAGGGCCATTACAAGCCTCTACACTACTTGGAAACCCAAGCCAAGGCTTGACTACATACCAAAGAAGCTGCGGAAGCATGACCTAGTTGGAGATGCAGCTTTCTGGCACCAGTTTATTAACCACACAGTCATCCCTTCTACCAACATGACTGATGTGAACGTCAAGAGAGCGGCCTTGCTTTACACGCTCAGGGGTGAAGGTAACCTCTACATTTCTAACCTTCTCTCTAACAGGATTCTTCACATGATACAGGACGCCAGCAACAAATCCTGGCTGGCTCACTCGTCCTTGATTCTGCACCTGTGTCGCCATGCGAGTGTAGAGGTCTTGGATGACGAGCCCATGGACGTCCCTATCTCATCACTCATGGGCCACAATACCTATTTGGACGCTGTGGAATCAGCTGCTAATGAACAGGTGATCAGAGCTTCAAAGCTCAAACCAGAGGAGATAGCAGTCCGCAGTCCCAGAGATGCACCACTACCTAATGAGCACCAGCCTGTAGAGCCCGTACCACCAGCTTCCCCCACAGCTCCTGCACATGCCCCGCTTTATGAAGACTCCCCAAGTTTTCTAGCTTTTCAGGAATTTGTGCGCACACAGATGATACTCCAGACGCGTATGTGGGAGGCCGTATGCCGTCACCTACGCATTTCCCCTTCTGAGTACCAAATTCCAGCCACACCACCAGCACCATCAAGCACAGAGATTCCTCCAGGCCCCTCAGATGTTGCAGTACCTGATACAGCTACACATGAGCCCATTCCAGATGAGGCTGCAATTGTTGATGAGAGAGGTGAGAGAGAGGAGTGAACAGGATTTGTTTTATTTTTCTGTTTTGTCTTTATGTTTCATTTGGATTCTTACTTTCCACATTTGAACATTTTGCACCTTTTTATTCCTGCATATATATATATATATATATATTATATATATATATAGTTTTTCTGATTAAATTTTGCAAATAAAAGTTGTTTAGATCAATGTTTCGAGTGGATGCGATTTTCCAAATAATGCTGAAAATTTTTCCAAAAGCGATGTGACCTTATTTATTGTTGCTGGGGACAGCAATTTCTAAATCTGGGAATGGTTGTGTATACGCATTATTTCGCAAATCACAGTCAAGGAACAAATGACGTCTAACAGAAATTTTTCAAAAATAAAAACAACACATCAGATTTTTCAGAATAAAGGTGAATGGACACAGTAATGGCTAGGATTTCTCTGATGAAAGCTTGATGAAATGAAACATAGCATGAACTGCATGATACATGAATAGAATTGTGATTGTTAGTATGCAATATGCATGTTGAAGTTGAAATGATGCTTGAAATGAAGTCAACAGAGATTGACTTGAGTTTGAACACCTGTGAGGTTTGAGCCAAACAGTGGTAAATTTTCTTTCCGAGAGACTCCATTTTCATAGTATTCTAGAATTTGAATTGTTTCTCTGGATGCAGGTGTGACTTGATATGATTAAGGCAAATTTTCTTCTTCTGAAAACCAAGGCCAAATTGACTCACCCTCAATTATTTTCCATTTGTACCTCATTTGAGCCTGAGCCTTTCATTTCAAATTACCTGAATCAGAGCCATATCCATTGACCAACTTCCATGAGGCTAGAGAAGGTATAATATAAGTCCATAACAGTGGAAAACAGGAAATTGTCCATCAGGGCATGAAGGAATACAAGTTGAATCCAATTGGTGTGGAAGCTAAGAGAATAAACAAGTATAATCCAGTTGGAAAAAACCTATCAACTGGAAATCTGAGAAGCTGTATTAGTTTGGTTAATTTTATTGTTTTATTATGTTAAAAAAAAGTTATTTTTTTTTGCACTTACCATTAAGAATAAATTGTTTGAATAAAGTACCAGATTCTGAAAAGGATGTCAAGGAAGATGAATAACCACAAGATTGGACTCAGGGACTGGATCTAGCCTTTCATTAGTTATTAATCCAAACAATTTTCTACCTTTAGCCCAGCCAAGTTACAAGCCAAAAAGACCTTTTGATCAAGTTGTGCTTGCATCTGTTGAGAATATTTTCAAGCTTATGGTAGTGCTGTGACTATGTTGAGAGTAATCATAGCCTGATACACTTGAGTGATGAGTAATTAAACACATTCTGTGAGGAATACTCAAGTTAAATCTCACTATTTGACAGAATTGAAAGCACCATGGAAGCTTTGATTTGAATTGATCATGCTCAACATGATGATTCTAGGGCTGTAGATTGTGGTTTGGTTTGATCATTGACCCTTGCTTATTCTTGAAGTTCTTTCTGTTGCTGGGGACAGCAACTTTCAAATCTGGGAATTGTTTGATGTGTTGCAAACACATCTTATTTTTAGGCTAGTTTTAAGCTATAATTTAATTAAATATTTAGGAAAATAGAATAGAATAAGTTAAATTGTTGTTTATATTCCATTTGATTTCATCCTATTACCAATTTGTGATTTCAAGGCAAAAAGAGGAGAATTAAGCAAAAAGAAAGAAGAAAACTAAGCTCAAGGACTCGCGCGGATCGCGCCAGATCCCGCGCGAGTCGCGCCACATGCAAAATAACAAGCTTCAGTTTGAATAAGCCGCGCGAGTCGCGCCGTGATTCACGCCAGTAGCTCCATAGGTTTGAAGGCCAACCATTCATCTCGAACAGGTCACGCTATTAGCATGAAGGGCCACGCTACCAGCGCTATCAAGCTGCAAGGTTCGCGCGGATCGCGCCAGATCCCACGCAGGCTGCGCCAATTGCTCAAGACAAGCTTCCAACTAGAAGACTCCACGCTATCAGCGTGGAGTTTCACGCTATCAGAGTCGTCCATTCGAAAGGCTCGCGCGATCAGCGCGAGACTCTGCGCCATCAGCGCCGTGAAGATTTGCTTTCCTGATTTAAAGTTATCTGTTTCGAAAATTGGCACAGTTTTAGGCTTTGTTACTCCAATTAAACTTATCTATAAATACAAAGCTCTGGGACTGAAGAAATAACCTTTTATCATCCAGATAAACTTTTACACATCATATTTCATCATTCTAAACCTCTGGAAATCAAGAATCAAGGCTAGGGTTGCAGCAGAATCATGTATTATTCAACAGCTTTTGTGTTCTTGAGGCCTATGTCAGGCTAAACCTTGAATTGTGGTTGGGCCAAGAACCAATGTGAACTCCTCTGTAACTTGACTAGTATTGAATGAGATTATTATGTTTGCTTTAATTTATTCTGTTGTTCATTGTTTTATTCTTGTTTAGAATTGGGCATTCTATCTAAGTGTTGAGGGTTAGGATTCGCAATGGGGATGTTGGGGTTCTAATTTCTTACATGAATAAATTAACAGTTGTTCATTACCTAGGAATAGGGATGCGTGCCTGCAGAACCTTATAATAAATTCTTTCAATTGCTTAACTTGATAGAATTCACTAAGGGATTAGGTTTTCGATTCAGGTTAAAGGGTTAATTCACTAAGGGATTAGGGATTAACTAATTTAGGAAAGATTTATTCTCTGAGTAAACAGAATTAATTAAATTTAATAATTAGTTAAGTGAAGGAGGTAGGGATCAAAGGGGATTGTGCCTAACCACAATCATTCATTCCATTGGTAACAACCCCAAACTATTCACTACATTTACTTCTTTTTTAATTTTTGTTCTTTATATTCAACACTCAACACACAACAACAATTCTTCACAAATTATTTCTTTTACTTCCAATCACTTAGACTTAATATTACTGTGAATTTCACTCCAATCCCTGTGGAGACGATACTCTACTTACCCACTTTATTACTTGAAACGAGCGGTGCACTTGTCGTATCGCAACAGTCCACGTTCATGACTTGGCTGGCACCACCCACTATGGGGTGATGTCTGTCGAGCTCCCTGCTGTGAGGATACGGTCCGACTTTTAGGCTCTCGGCGTAACATTGTCGGGCTTGTTTTTGGTTTGCCTTGACATTTACTATCTCTCCCGTCAAGGTACGAAACTTCATGTTGAGGGGAGGCATGGAGACGATGGCTCTAAGCTCATTTATTGTTTTCCTGTCAATCAAAGCAAAGTAAGAGACATATGCATTGATAATTAAATACCTAATTGTGAAGCTCCATGAGAGTTTGCCTTAACCAAAGGTGGTCATGAGGTCTACGTAGCCTCTCTGCTCTACCCTTCCCCCTGCAAAGCCGGGGAGAGGTCTAGAGTAAGGATGGACTGTGTCGGATGAGACTTCAAGCCTCTGAAATGCTCTCCAGTACAGGATGTTCGTGGAGCTGCCTTTGTCAATTAGGACCATGGACACCATGAAGTTGGCAATCACGATGGAGACCACCATGGGATCATCCTGGTTGACAGGATTGATACCCCTTAAAATCTTTATCAATGAAAGTAATGGGAGGGAGATTTTGTGGTGGTGTAACATCAACATAGTTGATGTCGATGTCACGGATAGCATAGAGGTGTCACTTTCGAGACTAGGTGAAGAGCCCTTCATAGGAAAATCCGCCCGCAAAGGTGTTGATTACACCTCAAATTTGTTGGTTTGGGCTCATTTTCCTATTCTTGTGGAGGTTGTCGTTCACGTCTAGGCTGGTAGTGCCTCTGCCTCTCTCCATCTTCTGCTATGTCCCTTCTCCTGTCGGCATCCTGATTTCTAGGTTGATCCTCTTGGTGTCCCCAGGGTCTGGTTCTTGTTGAGTGATTTCCGAGTCTTTTCACAAACCAGGATTAATACCCAATCTGTATGAGTTCTTCAATTTTTTCTTTTAGGGCCAAATAGTCTTTTGTGTTATGACTGCTACTACGATTGTATCTGTAGTATTTGGTCTTATCTGATCCCGGCCTACGAGGAAGTGGTGGAGGTAGCTTTACGAGTACCTTTGTGTTGAAAGCCTCCTCCATGATAGTGGTGTGAGTGACTGTTAGGGTGTGTAGCGCTCATACCTAGGGCCCCTTGGGAGAGGTTAGCCCTTGTCCGGCTTGTGCCTTTCATCCAACTTGTGTGGGTCGGTCTTGGTTACTCCTTCTTGCTTTTCGCACTTTTGTCCGGTTTGTCAGACCTCGTTCCTGAACCTCGACATCTCCTCCATATGGATGTAGCCCTTAGCTCATTCGCATAACTCGTTCATGCTAGAAGGGGGTTTCTTGCATAGGTTGTTCGCAAACTTACCTGGTCGTAGGGCTAACAACATGGAGTGCAATGCCACCTCTGGGTTAAGGTTTCAGATCTAGATGACTATTCGTCCAAATCTGTCCATGAACCTTCGAATAGACTCATCGTCTGCCTGTCGTAGACTGGTCAATGTAGCAGAAGTTATGCGATGTGATAGGCTGGGTTCATACTGCGAACTAAAGCATTAGACAAGAGTGTTGAAGTTATCAATGGACCTTGGGGAGAGCCCCCATACCATGTTAGTGTTGCCCCTTTGAGGGATGTTGGAAAGACACGACATAGGACTACGTTTTCGTTGGTGTAGAGGTTTGCTTGAGTGAGGAAAACATCCAGATGTTCATATGGGTTAGTGGCGTAATCGTACCACTCTAGGTTGAGTGATTTCCAACCTAGGGGTAGGTCAACTTCCATGATGCGGTTGACAAAAGGGTGTTGACGAGTAGTCCACCTTTATATGTGATAGGCTGAGACCGTCTTGAGTGTTGATGGTGTGTCGAGGGTGTGATTCCCCTTGAGTACGCTTGTTCGTTGTACAAGCCGAGTGTTTGTCAAATTGGGGGTGTCTCACTCAAGCCTCTAGCTAATCATGGTTAGCCTTCAGCTTTCAGAGTTTCTCCTCGTGACGACGTTCCATCTCTGCTATACAGGTCTAGAGTTGTTGGAGGGTATCTATTTCTGACATGTTTGTCATGGGAAGAATGGAGCTTTCAAGAGGAGTATAGCGTCTGAGGCTAGACTGCGACATTGATGAAAAAGCAAGGCCATAGGGTAAGTTTTATCGCGACCTCATGGTGGACGCCAAATGTACTTACCAAAATCTGGAAATAGCTCACAAGGTGGACGTGACTTAGGCGAGCTCCAAATCTTGCACATCGGACATTAAGTAGCCTTTGTTAGGAGAACAAGAGGGGGGACTTGCAAAACAAAGGACTCTGACGCTCAAGTAAGTACGTGAGTTATGGAGAACAAGTGTATCAAAGGGTGAGACGAAACTTGATACTTATAGAGTGAGGGGGAGCGACAAGTCCTTATATGTCAAGGTTGTTACAGTAGTGTAACAACCTTTGCAAATAATTATTAGCTTGTAGATAATGACTAACAAATATTGTAATTTACAAATAATTAGGCTTATAGATAATGCATACCTTATAGATAATTTGTTCCTTGTAGATAATTGAGTATTTGCCACTTGATAGGGAGGTTTACAACATTACATTAATATTTGAATAATAAGGCGTTAAAGATAATCTGTTAGCGCATCAGCCTAGCTGTTGAGGGTGAGACGTCTGTGCTCTTGTGCCAGGGCTGACATGGAGGGTCGACGTGTGTGTTGGAGCACCACGTAAGTTTTCACGTGTATTTTGTGGACCCCGAACAGTACACATATTAAAAAGTCCAAAAAAAAATCACTACTCAAACAAAATCGCAATGACAAATACCTAAAACAATCAAGCATAAAATACTCCAAACACAACAAGTTAAACAAGTAATATCGAAAATAAATCAACAATCACATTGCAAAAACAAAACAACATCGTTTTGATTAATTTTTTAAGAAAAAGTGTGACCCAAACTTGGTTAACTACCGGTTCAATCACAAACCTGATTAGGCCACATCAGGTTGATTGCATTGTGATCTGATAATCAACTTGACTTGGTCAACCAATTGAGTCATGGTCAAATTGATAGGATCGTTCCAAGTTTTGAAACTATGTTAGGAACACATTTTATAACATACTCCTTCAAACACATTGGTGATCAAAATTTATTAAAAATTATAAAATCATGAGAGATAATCATTATGGGATTGACATAATTGTCATTGTTAATAAATTTCAACCACTAAAAAATAATATGTTTAAAAGAGTGTGTCTGAGTGTATATTTTTAATATTTTTCTTAAAAAATCTCTTTCTTATCGAGTTATATTCCAAATAATTGGTTGTTGATTTTTCTCACTAAATTGCTTAAAGGTTGAAGATTTTTCTGCCTAATTCAAATCCGTTGATCGTGACCCATATAATTGTTTATTGACCAATCAAGATGACACACACAAAGAATATAGCTTGGAACATCTCCCTTGAGGAAGGTTAATTGCTTCGTTTCGGTTACCTACATACCAACCTCTACAAGTTGTGTACTATTAAAAGGACCCAAGAATAAAAAAAAGTTGCAAGCCTCATACTTGCATTCATTGTGTCTATAAAATTATATTTCCTCCGTGAGTCATAATACTCAAAAGAATAGAGAAAAATTTAGAGAGAGAGAAAGAGAGAGAGCAAGAGAGAGAGTTTCATCAAATAACACTGGAACTGAGCTTTCATATATATATATATATATATATATATATATATATATCACGCCAATGTCAAATTATGATCTTCCACCACCGGCTACTCCTTCGGAACCAACGGTTCCCCAATGGACACCATCTTTGCCAACAACATATCCACCACCAACGTCTTACTTTTCATCAACATTTGATGATTCAGATTCATCTTCATCCACATCCACCTTTGGCATCATCATCGGAGTCTTGGTTGGGGTCTTTGGACTTATTTTGTTGTGCGGCATTTGGCACAAGTATCTTAAGAAGAAATGGTCAAAGTAATTAATCATCTTCTAGTTATATATGTTGAGTATTAATTATTTCATTTCAACAACATAAAAGTTCCGTTTCGTTGGTTGTGTGTAGGCGTGAATATTAATGTTCACGTAATTAATGCTTCTTCCTATTGAGTCATGAAGAGATTGTTTTTCAATTAATATATATACATTTGTGATTCTCAATTGGTGAACATTCATTTAAATTAATAATCTCTTCAAACTAATGACTTCATATGAAGTGTCTTCTTCATATTAGAGCAACTTTAGTACAAGATTTTGAGTAAGGATCTTGAGCTCAAGATCTGGTCTTCACTAGATCTCCCAATAAAGGAGGTAGAGAGATCTCCAACATGGAGAATGAGTTCTTGTAGAAGAACCCTTAAGATCTGCACATTGTTTAAAAAAGAATAAATTTTTTTTCTCTTTCTCTCTCCCTAAGATCTCAAAATAAGATCTACCATTAAAGAACAAAATAGGAGGGATCTTGAGAGATCTTCAATCCTACATGGCACTATGGGGTCTATCAAAAAGTGGTCTAAGATCCCAATTTGAGATCTACCACTAAAGATGCTCTTACAAATTCATTATATTATTATGCATATATATCCAATCAAGCATGTAAGCTAACTCTCGATGCTTTCACTCCCAATAAGGCTCTAACTACTATCTATGTAACTCAAAGAACTTTATGAAAGTTGAAAAATTAATAGCCATTTTTTGAGTCAATTACTTTAATTAATTTTAACATATATCATCGTAAAATGACTGATGTAATTTTCTGTGTCTGTCTGTGAGCGTAGTTTCCCTGACATCCCCTTGTAGCCTAGATTCTTTGATTTGTGAAAAATCATCCATTGACGATAAATCTTATTTAACATATAGTGAAAGAAAGTGACAGAAGAGAGAAATGAATGTATTATAAGTGTGTTACGTGATAAAAATAAATAAATATTAATGGAGTATTTGTATATATTATATTATTACTCTTGATTTATATATGGTGTCCGTGAGCATTGTGATCAGGACCTAATTATCATTATGATTAATATTACGAGGGAGAAATATTTTCTACGTATGAACGAAAGAAATAAATATTCAACACGAAAAAAAATATTAATTAATTTTAATGTTCATTATATCATTGAATGATTGGTTATAAATTGACTTGTCTAAACCTTATAAAAATCTATATATATATATATATATATATATATATATAGAAAAGAGAAAAAGGACAAAAAGTTATTATATTACTGGTGTTGACATGATATTTTATTATTTGTAGTTTGGACTTGGGCCCGTAGTTTAAGATTTCTAAACTTATATATTTCCTTGTAACCTAAGTGTGTGAGGATAATATTGAAAATAACTGGACGTAATCCACATTGGGTGAACTAAGGTAAACAATGTGTGTTATTTTTTTTTTCTTCCCTTTCTCTCTTTCTGCTTTTCTCAATTGTTATGTAATTGTTCCGTACCAACAAATATTACAAAATTATATTAGTAACATTTATTTATATTTGATCATATTTTTTAAATATTATCTAAAGTTTTAGTAACATTTTTATAAGTTGTTAGGTAAAGAAAAAGGTGAGTATACATAAAATAAGGGTTTTTAGATCTTTTTATTATTCAAACCATTTTTTCTTTCTTTTTGTTTTCAAATTCGGAGGGATTATTTAGTGTGTAGGTTTCATATTTCTTTGTTCCTTCCTTCTCTTTTTAAAGAGTTTAAATAAAGAAAATAATAGATAATTTAAGTGTGTTTAGTAAAAAGAAACAAAAAACAAGTGACAAATTAAATCAATAAAAATAGGAAAGAGAAAAACAGAGTTGAAATATGGGTGTTCATTTCAAGAGAAATAGGGATAAAAATAGAAAAAACAATAATAAAAAAATCCATTGTTAATCAATTTTTTGTGACAAACAAATGAAACAATCAATTGTAATATGTGAAAATCAATTGTTTTCTAAAATCATTTATATATGTTTCTTTAGGCGGTTTTAAATCATCCAATGTCTAAATCTGCCCCTAAATTTCATTTTTTCTGCAATTTTGGCTGCCACAAAATATTAATTAAATGTGACGGTTTAATTTTTAACTACCACACTTTTTTTATTTCTCACTCCTCCTATTCCTCCTTTATCAAACATATTTTATTTCTTATTTCTTTTTTTAATTTCCACTTTTTCCTTCCTTTTACCTCTCTATTTTCTCTCTTTACCAAACAGACCATTGTTTTTTTCCATCTTTTACTATCTAATCCTTCCCTTTGTCCTGTGTTCAAACCATTCCAGCTGAGAATGACGGTGACTTGCCCTTTTGGTTGGAATCATTAAAAATTTGTTGAATGACTTGACTTTGTAATATATGAATCGATGGTGACAAAATGTCACTCGCACTTAATTAATAAAAAAATCGTTGGTCTTGCTGGTTGCGAGAATAATACGAATAATTAGAGGGTTCTACATTTAAGAAAATTGAGTCTATTGTCATTTAGAAAGATAATGTTAATATTTTACTTTGTACGAATAATTATCCCTGAAATGTTTATCATGTTAGTTAAGATGATTGATTACAAAAATGAGCTGTATACATTTCGAAATTTCCAAGTCAACAAGGAATAATTTGTTTTGCAAGGATTCTTTTGTACACGTCCGTCAAGTGTTTTAAGTTTAATAACTTGTGTAAATAATTTTATTATATTCTAAGACTCATGTCGTCGTATTGGACAATTTCTTTTCTGCGCATGATCGTTGATTACAAAAATGACTTGTATACACTAGCTTGGAAATTTCCAAGTTAATAGGGAACAATAATTAGTTCGGCAAAGATTCTTCTTATGCACCCATCAGTCAAGTACCTATTCATTCAGCTTAAAGAATGACACCCCTCCATCTTTTATTCTCAGTCCAATAAACCCTAACATAGAGATTGAACCAGCATGGTGATGGTGTTTATTTAGGATTGTGTTGTGTTCTAACTAGAGTGGAACTTTGGATGATTCATGGAAGAGAGGAGGAGGGTACATATGTTTTTTTATACCACATTTATCTTTCGCATGGAGACAATTATATTTGAATTAGATAAGATCATTAAATGTAATAAAGTTTTTTCTTTAAGTAATTAACGCATCGACATATCAAGAAACTGAATCTGAGACTTTTAATTAAATTGAAATAATCACACATTAGTTAATTCACACAATTGATGATTGGGGACATTGACATTTATATATATAAAAAAGTAAAACAAAAGAGACGTGTACCTAAAGTTCAACAACTTTCGCATTAAAAAAAAAGAAAAATCAATTCAAAGACTCATGTCGGATGGACAATTTCAAAGACTCAGTCTTAATTTCCTCTCCAACTCTTTACTTGAGATTCATGCAATTGGTTAAAAGACATACCCCACTATCTATACATTTCAAATGCATCAATTTAGAAGTTTAGGCATTTCAACTAAGAGATTAATATTGTCAATGATATCATATCATAAATTAAGGTTGATATAATTTTTAGTTAAATATCATAAAAATAAATAAATTTATTATATATAAAATTATATGATTGAATGATAACATAAAATTATTTTATATTATCAATACATAGATTATTTTCCCTTTCAATAATTGCATAAATGCTTAATTATTAATTTGGTTCCTAATTTATTTTAAATGATTCAACTCGGTGTGCAAATTTTTAAAAGATTCAATTTGAGTTTTAAGTTTTTAAAAATTAATCAATATATCCCTAAATTCTTAAAAGGTTCAATTTAATATGTTTTAAAATGAATCAGTTTGATTTCTAAATTATTTTAAATGTTTTAATTCAGCTCTCAAATTCTTAAGAATTTGATGGTTAAATTGATTTATTTTTAAGAATTTAAAGACTAAATTAATTTATTTTTAAGATCTTGAGAATCAAATTAAACCTTTTAAAAAATTAGAAATCAAATTAATTTATTTTTAAAATTTTAAGAATTAAATTAAATCTTTTTAAAATTTTAAAAATAAATTAAATTATTTAAAATAATTTAAGAATTGAATTGATAATTAAATCTCACATAAACATACATAAAGATTTTATAAGATGGTAATTTCTAAAGACATACATAATTTATGACAGTGCAACTTCTTTTATGAATTAGGCGGTGAACTTCCTTTACGTAATGTGCAAAATTTGCACACTATTTTATGTAAGGAATTGTCAATATGCTACAATCAATATGTTTGGTTTTACTTTTTTTATTTTTTATTCGTTGGAAAATAAAGAAAATCAATATGTTGATTTAATGATATTTGTTCCATTAATTTCAAATTTAAGTTAAATTAATGGGTAAATCCTTATGATTTGACTAAATTTTTAGTTTAGTATTCATATTTTCTACAATTTGTAACTGAGTCCGTAGAAATTAATACTATTAAATTTTCGCTAAATTAAATGATTATGAAGATTAGTGGGACGTAAAAACAATTCATTTTCTAATTGGAAGTAAAGACTTAGTGGTTAGTGAAAATTAATTGCTAATAGGAATGTTTAGAGAGAAATTTAATCTTTAATTTAAGACTGTCACGGATAGTAAATTTAAGAATTTGGACTGAACAAAGCTAAAAAATTCAATGTTTTATAATATTAATAAAAACTCAATCCATCTTACTTAATACATGAGTAAGATGAATTCGAGTAAGGTCAGTTCATTTTAGATCACTTAAAAATATATTAATATAATTTACTAAAATGTAATATAATAAATTGGATAATTATAATTTCATCATGGTATTTTAGAATTTAGATGGTGAAATTTAGAATTAAATATTGTAGTTGTTTCTATCCTAATAATTTTAATTATGAATATTTGTTTGATAATTTGGTATTTTTAATTGGTTAAAAAATATTTTTCATTTGTAAAATTTCTAAAGTATGATTTATAAAAAAAGCAAAAATATTTATTTTTCGTGGTTTGACCATGGAGTTAACTTGGGTTATGTTTAAACCAGATATTCTTTTTTTATTTTTAATTTTAAAATATAATTTATAGAGTTAAAAACGTCACAAATTATAACACAAATTTTAGAATCTTATTTCCAAAGCTTCTTCATCTTCTTCCAACTTGATTCAACCTCAGTACCAAAATAAAAAATCAAAACAACAATCATTAAATGGAAGAATGCAACAAGCAAGCAAGCATGTCACAATCTCATTTATGTGAAAACCCATATCTGAATTCACGATTGCTGGTTGAGGCGGTACAGTTGGGTATTGGTCGGGATCGCGCCGGAGTGAGGTTAGAGACGGTGGTGGGTGGCGGATCTAGGTCGTTTCCTACCCCGTCGCCGATGACTCCACTCTTGACGACGCTGCTAACAACTACGACGACAGAGGAGTTAGCGGTGCTCCGTTGCCGGAGGACGTGAGGAGGATGTTCCTGTCATCGACTTGGGTTCTCAAAATAAAGCCCAAATTTTTCACCAAATCAGCGAAGCCTTCAGAAACTATGTGTTCTGTATATTTCCAGAACACAAATTTACAACACTAATGTGCTGAATGTTTTGCTATAGGATCAAATTTTGACTCTTCTGCTTCAAAGATATCTATGGAGATGAAATACCTTGAAGTAGATGATCACAGAGAGAAACCACCAATTGACGTGGGGTGTGTGCTCTATGTAATTGAAAGAGATAGAGTCAGAATGTGTTCTTTGTACCTTTTTAGCTGCAACTATCAAGTATTTATAAGCATATTACCTTGCAGTTATCACACAAACGGCTTCCGAGATTTTCGGCCTCAACCTGCACGTTCCTAACTGCCATTAGAGACTAAGTCATGCCCACATTCTATGAATTAGACGGGTGATCCTTCAGCCATAATTGGGTCTGCAATTAGGCCCAAACAATTGCTTCCATAATAGTTGCCCCCAGCCCGGTTATCAGGTATTCCTGGTGACCTGGGTGCATTGCCTTATCTTTTTACATTCCCCCGGGTAGATTTTATCCATTCATTGCGACCCGGGTAAGTTCCCACTATAACTGTCCGGGCAAAATTCTTCGACCACAATTATCCGGATAGGATTCTCCGACCACAACTAGTCGGATAAGATGTTTTCTCATCAAGCCGGCCAGGATAGCATTATATCCAAAGATATCTACCCGCTAACATTCTTCCAAGTAGACATTACTCCGAGTAGAAACTGTTCAAATGCATCTAAATGAGCATATCCGTAGATGTCGCGTACAGAGGACTTTCCTGGGGAAGCGAAATTCCCCTACTGACGATTGGTTTTCTAACTGTAGTCGGTTACCATTCCTGCCATTATTGTTAATTAATGCATTAAAGGTCCTGTCGCTTCATTCTTCTAATAATCATTGCACTTTTGGGGCTTTTCCTTCCATGCCCTCAAACTCTGGTGCGCTTTTACCAGCATGCCCTTACGTCGTTTCATTTCATTGGTGACAGTTCATCGAGGCGTTTCATTTCCTTCAGCGGTTACTGCAAGTTACCCTATCATTTCAAATTTTTTCCTAAAATTCCGCGATTCTGAGTATTTCTTCTCCTTTCCTTTTTTCATTTGTCACTTCACTCATATTCTTCTGCTTTCGCTTCACATTTTGTCTCTTCTTTCTGCAATTTCCCGAGCTTTTCCAATACCTTCTTCGCCCCTTCTCTTCCAGTTCTCGATTTCTCCCTTCGACGGGTACTTTCTTTCTTCTTTCAAATTTCTGCTTTCATGATTTCATAGTTTATTGCATTGTCTTCCTTCTCTTTTTTGGGTTTCGTTTTCTTTCTCTCCATTTTCGTTGGGTTGCTTTTATTTATACTGAATATCATGAAGATGACTCCCAAGGAAGAGTTGGAGTTGCGGAGGACCGTCCCCCCCGGACAGGGTGGTTGGTATTTGGCCTTCCCCTTCCGGAGGAGGAAATTGAGAAAGGCCTCCTGCGTGGCCATACTGGGGGCTCTTCCTCCTTCAAGAGATCAAGGGTTTCCGCCACGCCTGATGGCCAAAACTCCCCTTTACCTCCGTATCACCAAGGTGGGTCTAAACCCGCCGGTGTTCCTCTTCCTCCGTCAAATCTTGTTGGCCCAACACCCAAACCAATTCTAACATTGGATCATTCTAGAACTTCACCCGTCTTGGGCCCCAAGGTTTCTAGGCCCAGACACCTTAACAGCCCAAGGGAGCTTCCGCTCCTGTGTCGTCGTTTTGATCCCCTTACCGGTCTCTCTTCTTCTTCGGATGAGACGTCCTTCTCATCGTCGGATGAAGTAATGGAGATCAAGTATGATGCTTGTATTGACTGTGTCTCTGATGCCATGTACTATTCTCAACTTGGCTCTGATGACGTCGCTGATTCGATCTTGGGGTCGTGTCGGCACAACCCTATATTATCATCCACCAAAAAAACCCCGCCGAGGTCGCGCATCCGAGTTGGCGGCGACGAGGTCCCGACCTCGGCCTCCTCTGTATTTGATGCATTACCTCCAGGTACGTTTACTAATTTTTGCTTTTCTTCTTCATTTACGTAGGTATAATGGATGTTGCTTTGGAAACTGTAGACGAATCCCTCTCTGCCGAGTTCCAATCGGACGTGACTCCGGCTTTGGCATCCAAATTTACTTGGGTGACTCATGAAGTCCTTCAAAATCTCTCCACCCTTGACCTTCCTAGCATAGTATCCACCCCGGTGGGGAAGCAAGATGGATTTGTCATCCGGGCTCCCCTCTCGGGTGAGCCCGTCTGTGCTCAACGAGAAGGGAATGACCCCAATTTTTTCTTCTTTTACCAGGACGTAATTACCCAAATAGGCATCACCTTTCCTTTATCTTCCTTTGAGGTCGAGGTTTTAACTCACCTCCGGGTAGCCCCTTCTCAACTTCACCCAAACAGCTAGGGCTTTATTCATACCTTTGAGTTATTTTGTGAAGACTTAGGAATTCCTTGCACTGTCCCTCTTTTCTTCTATTATTACTTCCCTCATACTCCTAGGACGGGTAGGGAACCTCCTGAGCGGAAGGGGTGGATTTCTTTCCGAAGTCAAAGAAAACGAAAACTATTTAAACCGTTCACAGACTCCTTTAGGGGTTTTAAGGACAAATATTTTAAGGTGGTCGCCGAGCCTGGTCGACAACCATTCTTCTTGTCCGGCCCCGAATCACCCGATGTGGAATGGGCATTTCCTCTATACTGGTCTGAGGATCATTATAAGCAGGCTCGGTCAAATTATCGATTTACCGAGGAGGAGTTATGTGACTCCGACGCTTCGTCTATTTTTGTGATCTCTGAATACGTGGATACCCGTGGTCAGCCTAACATAGCTAATTATATTGGCAACAACAGTCAATCCGGTTTGCTTTAATACTGACATTATCTTTTAAATTACATTGATTATGCTTGTGCGTATTGGCTCTGACGTTGTTGTTTCTTTCTTATTGTAGCCGACATGGGACCGCAACCAACTCCCCCCACCAAGACCAAATCCGACGCTGCTCCCAACCCCAAAACGACCGAGGACAAAGGTAAAGGGCTAGCTTCCAAAAAGCTCCTTACTCCCACCAAGTCGCGTAAATGCCCTCTGCCTTCCTACAGGACGATGTTGGATGGTGAGAACAAAAGGGCCAAGGTGGTATCGGGTGCACCGGCAGCCCCCGATCCAACTGTGGCTCCCCATCCCCCGACTTCATCTGCTCCGGCGTCCGGGATCGTGACCGTGGACCTGACAGTGGCGACTTCCCAGGGGCGAACTGGTCCTACTAATGATTCCGGGCGTCCCGACTCTCGGGCGGCTTTAGGTAACGTCTGGAAAAGAGGAGTAAATGAGGACTTGGTCAAATTGATCGAAGCCTCCCTCTCATATGCTTGAACCCGGTGCTCCCGTGGGTGAGGAACTAGCCGAGCTCGTCCGCGTCGAGGAGTATGCCTTCCGGTGTGCTTCCTTGGTGAGAGCACTTGCTACGGTGCGGGAGAGGTATGTATCGTCGACGTAAACCCTTAAGCTTTTCCGCATATTCTGCTCATGAGTTGAAACTTGTATATAACAGGTATGGCGTCGCGGTGGAAGAGAAGAAAAAGGTTTATGAAGAGCTTCTTTCCACAAAGGCCGGGCACGAGAAGGTTCGGGCCCAACTGGCCGCGGAAAATCGGCAGCTAAAGGAAGAGCTGCTCGCGTCCCAAGCTACTTCTGCTTCTTTGCGAAGTGACTTGGGTCGGGCTCAAGGCTCTCTGGAAGTTGTCGAGCAGCAGATGGCCTCTTTAAAGATCAATCATGAAGAACAAGTTCGGGCATACGAGGATAAGCTCGCGGCCATGAAGACTACTCTCACTGCCGCTGCCGAGGAGGGTTTCACCAACCCCATCAAGCAAATTCAACACTTGAACCCGGGAGTGGTACTATCTACTTCCGGGATGCATTATATGGCATATGTTGACAGTGGGCAACTGGTCCCTCCCACCGAAGCTGAAACTTCTTCCGTGGCGGTAGCAGAAGAGCCTGCACCCGTCGAGGAGATTCCTTCTGTCGTCCCGACTACTAACTCCTCCACTGACCAACCAACAGCCACCGACGTCCAACCCAAAGTCGCCGAAGACCAGCAGCCTGCCCAAGATTGAAGGGTCGGGATGCCGGTTTTATTTGTCTTTATTTTATTTGACGTCTGAACATATTAAGCTTCGAGCCTAGAACATACATTATATATTCTCAATGACGACATACATTGTATATTCTTAGTGACAATCGTTTATTATATATTCCAATTTCGTTTATCCGACGAACAAAAGTTATACGCGCGTAGCCTTTGGTTCCAACGACCAAGTAATATCTTCGTATTAGGACTTTGTTTTTGCTATGAATAACTTCGCTAAGGGATAATTTCCACTGCCGATTTGATCAGGATCGGCTAGCGTATCCTTCATAGCTTTTAAATCGTATCACGTTTTACAAGATCCATACGAATCGCGGTTTGAAATTCATACCCTATAAAACACCATGATACTAAATATTATTTTATTGGAGTTGTAGTCATCATATTACAATGTTTATTGAGAACCATATGTTCCGAGCTGAACTATCATTCTCGGCCCACACTCTCAAGAATAAACACTTAGTTTACAACTACATAACTGATAAAAATAAAATAACAACTTTGCCAAAAAAATGTCTTCGGAGTTCTTCTCCCGGAAAAAGGACCGTATGTGTCCGGGAATATCCCTTCCTAGTACCTACCCTTAATAAAAGAAAGATCATCATTCTTCTGTTTGACTGTGGGCTCCCAATGAAAGAGAACCATATGAGCTCGGATTAAGGCAACCCCCGAGTTCATACTCTCTCTAAAAGAGAAACTCGCACCCTGTTGTCGAGCATTAGCTGTAATATCTTTTGAGTTTATCTGCATTCCACGTCCGCTTGATCGGTCTACCCTCTAACGTTTCCAACACGTAAGCCCCTTTGTCCAACTTGTGTGTTATCCGATATGGGCCTTCCCAGTTGGCCGCGAATTTACCGTCTCGGGCGTTCTTGTTCCCGACGTCGGCCCGCCGCAAGAGTAACTCGGCCAACTCAAACTGTCGTGGAACAACCTTCTTATTGTATCCACGTGCCATTTGCCGTTTTGCATGAAGGTCTCAGTCATGGGCGGCTGCTCGGATTTCGTCGATCAGTGCCGACTCCAATGCAAGGACGTCGTTATTTGATTCCTCTCCTTTTCGTAGTACCTGTGCCCGCCGCCATGATTGTTGTCCGACTTCGACTGGTATCATGGCTTCGCATCCATATGCCATCCTGAATGGAGTCTCACCCGTCGACGATTGGACAGTGGTCCGGATGCCCCAAAGTGCATAGTACAGCTGTTCCACCCAATCAGATCCGGCGTCATACATTCTTTTTCGTAGAGCTTCTAGAATTGTCTTATTGGCGGCCTCTGCTTGTCCATTGGATTGGGGATGCTCAACCGACGCAAATCTGTGCCGGATATGGAAACCGGCCATCATTTCTTGGAACCCTTTATCCGTGAATTGCTTTCCATTATCAGTGACAACCTCCCCGGGAATTCCAAATCTGGAGATCATATTTCGTTTAAAAAATCGTTGGACCCGGGCAGATGTGATCGTGGCCAACGGTGCCACCTCTATCCATTTGGTGAAGTAATCCACGGCAACTATCAGCCACTTCATTTGTCCCTCTGCTGGTTTGAACGGTCCCAATAAATCCATGCCCCATTTGAAGAATGGCCATGGTGCCGAGATGGATTGTAGTGCCTCGGGCGACGACAAAATTCGGGGTGCATGCATCTGACAATTTTCGCATCTCTTTACATGCTCGACTGCATCTGCTCCCATCGTCGGCCAATAGTATCCAGCTTGAAGTGCTTTTCTTGCCAAAGCTTTCGCCCCCATGTGTTGTCCGTTAATACCTTCATGTATTTCGGACAAGACATATTCGACGCGGTCTGGATTTAGACAAACCAATAAAGGGCTGTGCAACCCTTTTCTGTTCAATTCCTCGTCGACCGTCGTGAACATAGTCGCTGTTCTTATCAATTTTCGTGCTTCTACCTCGTCGTCCGGTATTATGCCTTTTTCCAAATAATCAACTATTGGACGCCTCCAATCCTGATCTGTGGTGATTATCATTATACATAAAGGCCGCAATACTTGCTGTTGGACCACGGTTCGGTTATTTCCAGGACTCTTTGTACTCGCTAATTTTGACAAGATGTCAGCCCTGGCATTATCTTCTCTAGGAATATGGTTAACCACCACCTCGTCAAATTCGGCAATAACCTCTTTTACTCGCCCCAAGTATTTTGCTAACAAGGGCCCCTTCACCTGATATCGTCCCTCGATTTGGGCTGCGACCAACTGAGAATCCGTGTACACCTTCACCTTCCCAGCTTCCTGCTCCCTTGCTTGCCTCAGCCCAGCAATCAATGCCTCATACTCGGCTTAATTATTTGACGTAGGGAAATTCAGCTGTAATGAAAACTCTGTTGCTACTCCATCCGGATTCTCAATTATGATTCCGGCGCCACTTCCTTTCTTGTTGGATGACCGGTCCACGTACAATGTCCACCAATTTCCCATTCCTGGGATGTTAGGAGTGAGTTCTTGCACGAAATCCGCTAATGCCTGGGATTTAATTGCGTGGCGGGCCTCGAACTTTAAGTCAAACTCGGACAATTGAACTGCCCAATTCCTCATCCTTCCGGCCAAATCTGGCTTGTGAAGCACTTGTCGGATAATCTATTTGACTAGTATGAACCTTAGAGCAGTTGACAAAGTTGCTCATGAGATAGTATAGATGAGGTTTGTGAGCTGGAACTAGTGATAAAGAGAAGCTTGAATTTGAGTGAGATAAACTGTCTGAGCCCTATGGAAACCCTGAGGTTTTGGGTTGTGCGAGCTTTGAGCTCATTGTTGATGGCTTGGATTGAGTCTAGAGGGACTCTGTGGCCATGGTTGATCTGAGATAGACCAGTAAGGGTCTATAGATAGGCTTCCTGAGGATGAGCCTGAGAAACCTTAGGTCGAGGACCTGGGTTGATAGAAAGGACTAAGGTTTCTTTCTTAGAGACAGTTGAGGACTGTCTGATGAGCTAATGATTGTTTATGTGTCTGAATGGTCTGTGATATGTGTTTGGTTTCCTTGTTAGGGTTTGACACGAGGTGTCAGAGGAGCAGACCATCGTTCCAGAGGCTGGAAGTGCAGGCACGACTTGCCAGGTAAGCTCATCGTTCTGGGGATTAGTCCCTTCTTTTGTTTGCTATCCAAGTGTGTAATAGTTGCATGCCATGCTTAATTATATATATGTATGTGTTCTGGCATGCAGTGGAAAGAAGGGCCTTGATGGCCTGTTACTGAATACATGTATATATATGCTTGTTAGCCTGAAGGCTAGATGAACGGTACTTGGAGTGAAACTCAGACCGTTCCAAATGTATGAAAGTATGATGAACCCTAGGATAGACACCGAGATGGTGTGAGGGTAATGATGCACCTGAGATTGCAGGTGATGGAACCTATAGGATACCGGATGGTATCGGGCCAGATGAGGTTCCCTAGCCAGAGGAAGAGTTTGAGGACTCCCTGGAATAGCTGAGATTCCTTGGGAGGTGCCACTGCTCTCCGTTCAAGTCTTAAAGGTGGATTGTCCTGTATGAATGTTCCTCCTTAGGCAGTGATGATGGAAGTCCTGAGTGGGTATTCTCAGGCCAGTGTTTGGAAGTCCTAAGAGATTGAGTGCCTCCGGTGTGAGATGATCTCTCTTAGGCATGTGATTGATGGTCCTGGTGGACGGTGCTTCCGTTGTGGATGACTCCCCAGGCAGAGGAAGTCCTGTGGGACGGTGCTCCCTGTGTGGATGACTCCCCAGGCAGTTGAGATGAAAGTCCTGATGGATGGTGCTCCCTGTGTGGATTGACTCCTCAGGAATGTGTTATGGAAAGTCCTAGAGAGGCCAGGCAGTTGACAGATATGTTGTATCTCTATGAGAGGGCTTTTCGAGGGGAATAGAGCCTGAGGCCTCTTAGATGAGCCATATCTGGATGAGTTAAGTCCTGAGTTGAGAGATTCCTCAGGCAGTATGCGTGTGAAGTCCTGAGTTGAGAGATTCCTCAGGCAGTATGTGTGTTGTAAGGACTTTTATTTTCACGCGAGTCACTTGACGATCCACGCAAGTCGCGTGGCAAGTGGTCCAGAAATCATGGTTTTCTCTGGAGTTCCACTCGAGTCATTTGGGATCCACGCGTGTCGCGTGGAAGGCCCGAATGAATGGCGCGAGTCGCGTGGTGAAACGACGCGAGTCGCGTGGGAAGTGGCTTAGAAATGGCATTTCTGTCTGCCATCCCACGTGAGTCGCGTGGGAACCCAAGTGAAACGCGTGGGAACGTCGGCAGATCAGCATTTAAAGGACCAGAACGTGAGA
>PYAF01005487.1:91251-118143 GCA_007407185.1 Glycine tomentella
TCTGTTATCTGTCTTATTTATGTGGTTTTGATAAACTGGATCAGCAGGGGCATGAGTTTATGGTTTTCTGTTACGTGATTTCATACATAATGTATCAAGAAAACGATCCTATGTTTCCGCTGAACTATTTAATTGATATTTTATACGCTAATCTGATATTATTAATGATAACACGTCGGAGGCCTACGGGGTGTTACATGTGTGAAGTCCTGAGTTGGTGACTCAGGCAATACTTATTTTAGTTTATGAGGCGGTGCCTCTCTGGTATGAAAAGTGTCCTGTGGTGGACACTATGTCATGGTACCTTTGTGAAATGTCTGTGAGAGCTCTTATGAGGTGAGAGACCTCTGATGCAGATGGCATCTCGTGTGATGACCCCAGAGTGTTGGGATGTGTGAAAGCTAGGCTGAGGTCTTAGGCTTTGTATGTGTGAGCTAGGATGATATCCTTAGCTCTGTTATCTGTTTACGTGTTTGTGCTTGGAGGTGAACCAGGGTAAGAGAGGATCTCCCAGAACCCTGAGTTTACTGAGACGTTTGTCTCACCCTGTGTGGGGTTTGTGGTTTTCAGGTGCTTCTAGAGGAGAGGAGCGACCTGAGGACAGGAGGCCCTAGCTGAGAGTGCTGGAGCGGTCATGGGCTGCAGATGAAGACTAGAAGAGTCTTCTGTTTGATCTCTGTCTTGTACCCTGTATAGGGAAAGGGTGTAAGTGTTCACCCGTTGTTTTGTACATAGTGATGTTGTATAACCACAGTTGTGGCTTAGACTTTGAGTTGTATATGTATATGTACAGACCTCTATGTATACAACGATGTTTATTCCTCTTGATTATCTCTGTTTAGCTTTATGTGTCATCTGCCTATGTTAGGTATGATTATGTTTATCGGGATCAGCAGGGGCTTGTTTATGATGCTTTGTATTATGTTTTATTTCCATGCATAATGTAATCAAGAAAAACGATTATATCGCTTCCGCACCGCGTTTAGTTAACGCTGACAGCGCGCTTATGATATTATTAATGATAGCACGTCCGGGGTGTTACACCTTGCGTTTGTTCTTTCTCCCTTGTGTTTTGATTACGTATTGTCTTAATCTCCCTTCTCGGATAAATTTCTCAATAGCATCCCGTAAATCCCAACACTGGTCGGTGGTGTGTCCGGGTCCATTATGAAATTCACAAAACTGCGATTTATCCAATCCAGCCTTGTTGAAGATAGGACGGGGTCATTCTACTTTTTTCATATCCGTGAAGGCGACTTTCTTCCAAATTTGAGAACGAGCAACATTTAGCGGAGTGTATTTCTCGTACTTGTTCTCATATCTATTTGGCCTGAACTTGGCTTCATTGTTTCGAGCTCGATGTTCAACCTGTACCTTATTCTTTGGGGGTGGACTCCTCCTTCTGTCATTGCATTCTTTTTCGCGTCCTGGATTGTTGGCTATCTCCATTTGCTCCAACTCCAAATACTTCTTTGCCCGGGCACGAAACTCCATTAATGATTTTACCGGATCTTTATAAATAGACTTAGCAAACCTTGAAGAACCAATCAACCCGGCAGAAATGAGGTACACATGTACCTTTTCTTCCAGTCCGTGTACCTGTAGCGCTGCTTCTTTGAACCGGTCTAGATAGCTCTGCAATGTCTCGTCGGGTAACTGTCTTACTTTCCCCAACGTGAACTCGGACTTGGGTTGTTTCTTGCTAGTCGCGAAATTCAACAAGAATTTCTGCCCGAAGTCTTCGAAATTTCTAATTGACCTTGGTGGCAGGGTGTGAAACCACATCTGCACCGGGCCTGCCAATGTGGTGACAAAAATCCTCGATATAATGGGCTCATCAATGCCCCGGACACACATCTGTAAGTCGAACTCGTTGATGTGCACTTGAGGATCCTGTGTCCCATCATACTTTGACAAAAATGACCCGTCAAAGTCGTCCAAATACTGAGCATTCACAATTTCGTCCACAAATGGACTGTTGTTTTGTTGTCCCCGACTATATTTCCGGCGATAAACTGGCCCTTCCTGCCCGCGTGAGATTGCGTCCCCCATCTTATCGGGCCCATTCAATCTTTGAGTAACTCGCAAGGCTTCCACGTCGCCTACTCAGCAAGTGGGATTTACATCATTCTCTACTCGACGAGGCGGAATGTCGTTCCGGTGACCTCCGTCCTGTGTTGACTCATGTACTCGGATTCGTTCCCGAGGTGGTTCCTCCGTTCGCGCCTGGTCTCCCTCTTGTTCGGTATTCCTAAACTGGTTCAAATGTACCCTCACATCTTGCACTGAGGGTGGTAATTCCTCTTCATGGCTCGATATATGTACCCGTTCCACTATGCTCTGCAGTTTCCGTTCCAATTGTGCCATTCATTGCATCTCAGCACATCTCCATTCCTCGTTTCGTTCCTCCATCTGACGTGTGATATTCTGGATATCCTCTTTTCTCTGAAGTTCTTGTCTTTTCTCCATGCTCTCAATTCGGCTCAGAATTGAATTGAGAGCATTGCTGACGAGCTGCCCTCCCAACTCCTCCTCTTGCACCATCCTTCTCGTCGGAACGTCTCTCCGTTGATCAGTCTGGGCTGGAGAAGAAGCCGCGTCGGATACAGCTTCTGTGATATGGACCTCTTCTCGGCGCACTATATTTCAATTCTCTGGTAGGAACATTTTTCGGTTAGGCATTTCAGAACGTGGTACATATTGGCTGTTTCTCGTATTCACCATTGCTAAAGCGTGGGACTCGAATTTTATCGTTCCCCACAGACGGCGCCAATGTTCTGTATATTTCCAGAACACAAATCTACAACACTGATGTGCTGAATGTTTTGCTATAGGATCAAATTCCGACTCTTCTGCTTCAAAGATATCTATGGAGATGAAATACCTTGAAGCAGATGATCACAGAGAGAAACCACCAATTGACGTGGGGTGTGTGCTATGTGTAATTGAAAGAGATAAAGTCAGAATGTGTGTGTACCTTTTTAACTGCAACTATCAAGTATTTATAAGCATATTACCTTGCAGTTATCACATGAAGGGCTTCCGAGATTTCCGGCCTCAACCCGCACGTTCCTAACTGCCATTAGAGACTAAGTCATGCCCACATTCTATGAATTAGACGGGTGATCCTTCAGCCATAATTGGGTCTGCAATTAGGCCCAAACTATTGCTTCCATAACACTATGATTATTTCCAGGTCCTGTTCCCTGTGGTTCAACATTTTCTCGATTTTTTATTAACTATTTGTATTACACAATAATAATGGTTTTGGGAAAGAATGTAATTATTAATAAATTAAACAGGTGATTAATCACGGGGTGCCTTGCCTTAAGAAGCGGCAAAGGAAATGGCAGAGGTGGTACACGGAATCTTCAAGTTGCTAGTGGAGGAGATTAATTGTTTTTTATTTTGTTCACGAGTTTACGCATTCGAGATTTGGAAGAAGACTTAGGGCCTGTTTGGATACAAGGCTAAAAGTACTTTTGAGAGCTTCTCTATTGGAAATGTAGTGTTTTTTTCAGTAGAGAAGCTCTTAAAAGTACTTCTAGCCTTGTATCCAAACAGGCCCTTTGTTGTTTAGACAAATCTCCTTTGAAGGTTTGGCAAGAGTGATTTGAAATTGTGGCGGCTTTTTTGGACTTTGTGAGGTTGTTTTAACCTCATTAAGAAGAGAGTTCACACTGATTGGATCAATATGGTAGTGAGACTTGAGGAAGACAGTGACATTTAACTATGGGAATAAGCTCCAAACAAAAAAGTAATATATTTTAATTTTATAAGAAAAAAATAGATAAAAATTTGCATGGCAAAATTCATATTTTGGTAATTTTATAGAGACAATATTTTAGTCTTTTTAATTTTAAGATTTTAATTTTGTTCAACTATGACTACTGTTTGGATGGATGATTGAATTTTATTTTAAGATTATGGTACGTGTTGTTTTAGAGAAGACTATAATTTGTTAGACTTTTGAATAATATTTATATATTTAAAATATTTGAATAATTATTTTAATAATATTATTATATGCTTGAATGGTTATACGAGATATATTTCAATTAGTTATATTTGCATTTCAATCATTTTAATGTTTTTGATGGAAAAATGTCATTTTTAAAAAATAGAAAAGACAAAAAAAACACTTATTTTTTTAAGTTAATGTAAGTTAAGTATTTTCATTAGAGTAAAAATGAATATAAGAAAAAGGATGTGAAAATTAAAATTAATATTTACTGGTGTCTATATGCTCCTTTTTTTTCTTCTTTTTTATCGGTCTCTATATGCTCCTTATTTTTATGCATGTTTGCATTTAGAATAATAATTAAATTTAAGGTCTCACATTATTGGTTTTTTTTTCTTTTCTTTAAAGAAAATCTTTTAGTCTTTATATTAAAAACATTCAATTTTAGTTCTTCTATAAATCGTTTTTAAAAAATATTTAGTCCCTACACATATTAGTTTAATCCTTTTAAGTCCCTACAGCGATTATTAAAAGGGTATTTATATGGGAACTAAAATGTGTTGGTTTTAAGTAATGAGACTAAAAAATAATTATTTTTGTAAAATAGTAACCAAACAAGTAATTAACCATATTTCTTAAACATTGAGTAACTGATTATGCAGGAGGTGCATGGTGATTTGATTATTGTCCTTAGGGAACTACTATTGGCCCCTATCCATTTTGCTCTTGGCTCCACCAAGGAGTAAATCCCAATTTTGTCCCCTATTTAAAATTTTCCCACCCCTCTCTCTTCCCTCTTCCCCCATTCTCTATTTCTCTCCTTCCTCCACCAGCAATAGCAACCCTTCCCTTCCCCAACCTTTTCTTCTCCTTCCTCCACCATTTTTTTTTGTTTTAAAAAAAATAGAGTAACAAAATCGTGATTCCATTGTAAAGAAATCTACATCAAATCACTATTTACTTACTGTTTTTTTGGGTTTTGAACACTACAATGAAATCACAATCACGATTCCGTTGTGTTTTTTTTTTAATCACAACAGAATCAAAATTTCATTGTTGAACATTTTTATTACACCAAAATTATTATTCCATTGTATTAAAGGAGGTTGCCAACAAAGGTAACGACTGAATCGTAATTTTGTTGTTATGTCTAGGGCGAAAAAAAATATACAATAAAATCATGATTATATTGTATATGTATGCAACAAAATCATAATTCTATTGTACATGTATGCAATGAAATCATGATTTTGTTGTGATAAAGGAATATGAAATTGGTTATGCAATGGAATCATGATTCTTTTGTACATTTTATTCAATAGAATTATAATTCTATGGAAAGGATAGTTTTAGAATAAAGAAAGGGTCAGCTTCTCGGTGGAGGTGCCAAAAGCAACTCTTGTGTTGTTAATGCCAACCCGTAATCGCGTGGCCCAAATGCGCAAAACGAGTCATTCTTACACTCCCACAATCATAGACCATAGTCCCCCCCTAGATTTGATCCAGACGCTATTAAATCCCAACCTCCTAACTAACTAACAAGATTTCCCGCCAAATACAAAACTAAAACTAACCCTTCCTCCTCCTCCCTTTGCAATAGCACACACAAGCAATGGCTTCCACCACCACTACTACATTCCTCACCCTCTCTTTCTCTCTCCTCCTCCTCCTCTCCGCCACCGCCGCCTTCCCCCTCCTTGAAGCAGCTGACATCCTCTCCGCGGCGGGCTACGAATGCATGGCCCTACAGCTGGAACTGGCCTCACAAACGCTCAGTAGCCACCACTCTCTTACTATCTTCGCCCCCTCCAATGCGGCTTTCGAGCACAACCACCACCCCTCCCTCCATCTCCTCCGTTACCACCTCCTCCCCCACGCCTTCTCCCTCCACTCCCTCACCTCCCTCCCCTTCGGCGCCAGCATCCCCACCCTCCTCCTTTCCCACTCCCTCACCGTCACCACCACCACCCCCCGTTCAATCTCAATTAACAACATCTCCCTCAACACAACCCCAATTTTCCAACACCCCAACCTCACCATTTTTTCCACACACACTTTCTTCAACCCCCACTTCCACTTCCAACACCAAAACCCTACACCCCCTCCAAACCCAGCCACGTGTCCCCCTCCCCTCAAAACCCCCCTCTCCCAAGCCTCCCACCTCCTCCACTCCCGCAACTTCTCCGTTGTCGCCGCCGTCCTCGATCTCCAGTTCCCGGCCCCCTGCACCCGCCGCGAACTCACCCTCTTCGCACCACCGGACAACGCCATCAGCCACCTCAACCTCACCGAGCTCGTGCCGCTCCTCCGCCGCCACCTCGTCCCCTGCAAGATCGCGTGGCGCGACCTTGCGGCTCTCCAAGACGGAACCTTGATTGGGACTTACGAAAGAGGGTTCGCTATCAATGTCACCAACTCCAACACTCTCTTGCTCAATGGCGTGCACGTGGCTTTTCCTGAGATGTACCGCGGTGACTGGCTCGTGGTTCATGGCGTCAAACACGTGCTTTCGGGTACTCACCATGGGAAACGACACCGTACACACCGCGCGAAGAAGAATGGTTCGTATTGGGTTTCGGTTGAGGAAGAACAAGATCGTGGTGATCAAGAGTCTTCTTCTGGGTTTGATGATCATCGCCACCGCGAGGGTGAGGGAAATTCTCCGCATCATTACCACTTCTCTGCTTTTAATTAGGGGATATTCATATTCAATTGATGATGTTCTTGACGTTTTAGTTTGGTCTTGAATTTTGATCTTCCCGGTTTAAATGTCTGCGTTCTTTGTAGTAGTGTTTTCTTGCCATAAAAAAAGGGGCATTGAGCTTTGTAGTTTGGTTAATTCATTTGGAGTAGAACAATACTGGTGCGTTTGATCTTTTTATGAAATGGAACTTGGAGATGAATTAAATGTGCTTCTGTTACTGGGAATATCGAACTTTATGAAATGGAACTTATTACACTTGAATTAATTGCATGTGCTTCTGTGAGTTTACAAAGCGTACGTAGTGTTATTAATGTTTTTACAAAGTTTAATCTGCATGAGAGGCAATGCAATTTTGTTGTTTGTAATGGTGCGTTTGATCTTTTATGAATTGGAACTTAGACATGAAATGAATGTGCTTCTGTTACAGTATAGCAGTGAATTCATTTGCAAATTTAGAAGTCCATTGTTGCTATGATTAGTTGCTTGTAATTTTGATTAGTATAGCAATAAGACACAACGCAATTTTGTTGTTCATAATTATGATCAGTTGACAACTATAAATTTTAAGACAATGTAGTTTAGTTAAGGAATGATCATAAAGTAATAGATTCATGAACCAGCTTAATGGTATAATGGAGACAAAAAAAATTGAGAAACGGATACAGGAACAAAGTCCTGGTTGAACCATTAAGAATCCAGATCTGTGATTGCTTACATGGAAAATGAAAGTACTTAAATTGTTAGACTCTAGATTTCAATTGATCAAGATGCAGAGACTAAATTTGATTATATGAACCTGCCTTTTAGTGAATCTTGAGCCAGATAAAAATGATTTTGTAAAGTATTTCATTAAATGAAATTAAAACAGATCAAATTATGTATAGTTAACTATTGTGAATCTGAAGTATGATCAACAAAAGGCAGCAACCTCCATTGATCAGATGGAAGCACTTACTTTGGTGCCCCTTTTAGAGTTGAAGTCATACATGTTGCTGTTACAGTGTTCCATCTAAAATTAAATCATGCATGCTTCCTACCTAGATTACACGGTTAACATTTACAACACATGCTTTTCTAGTCTTACTTTATCCATATAACACATTTCCAAATTTAGTATTCCCTACTTGAAAAAAATGACATTGAGGTGGGTGAGTTCATTTGAAGTTGAAAAATATTGGTGTGTTGATCTTTTATGAAATGGAACTTAAACATGAATTGAAAGTGCTTATGTTACTGCGAATCTTGAACCTTATGAAATGGAACTTACTTGAATTGCGTGTCTGTTAGTTTAAAGAGCGTACCTAGTGTTTACAAAGTTGAATTTGCGTAAGAGACAATAGAATTTTGTTGTTTGTAATGGTGCATTTGATCTTTTATGAAGTGGAACTTAGACAAGAATTGAATGTATTTCTGTACAGTATAGCAGTGAGTTCATTTACATTTTTACAAGTCCATTGGTGTTATGATTAGTTTTTTATAAATATGTTTAGTATAGCGGTGAACAAAGGCAATGGAATTTTTTTTTGTTTATAACGATGATTAGCTGTCAACTGGTTTCAGAAAATGTAGTTTAGTTTTTTTTTAAAAAAAAAAAAATCATAAAGTAATGAGATTACAAGAAAATGATCAATATTTTGGAATAGATATAGATTCAGGAGCCATCTCAAAGGTATAAATATAATGTACAAAGATATAAAATCGGGGGAATGGACACAGGCACAAAGTCCTGGTTGAGTCATTAAGAACCCAGATCTGCGACTACTTAGATGGAAAATGATAGCTCTTAAACTGTTAGACTCTAGATTTCAATTGATCAAGATGCAGAGACTAAATTTGATTATATGAACCTCCTTTTTAGTGAATCTTGAGCCAGATAAAATAAATTTGTAAAGTATTTCAACAAATGAAGTTAAAACATATACTTTGGTAATCCCTTGTAGAGTTGAAGTCATACATGTCAGATAAATCAAAGGTGGGTTCTGCTTTATATATAGTTAGCTATATTTTGAATCTGAAGTATGATCAACAAAAAGCAGAACCCACCTTTGATCAGTTGGCAGCACTTACTTTGGTGACCCCTTGTAGAGTTGAAGTCATAAATGTCACTGTTCTACCGTGTTCCATCTAAGACTAAATCATGTATTGCTTCCTAGATTACACGGATAACATTTGCAACGCATACACTTCTCTAGTCTTAGATTATCCATATAACACATTTTCAAATTCAGTTTGCTTCTGTAGTTGACCTTACTTGTATTCCTATTTCATCAGTCTATCAATTTACTGAACATTTGATGAGCAGGTTGGTTGAGTTACTTGAGTCTGCCCTACCCACATTCTAACTTACTACTCATTCTATGGAAAAATGAGTAAGCCTTCTTTGGTTGGGTCTTTATCAGATGAAGTAGTATTATAATGTCGTATCATATTCTTAATAGCTTTTACCATTCCCACATCGTTTGGTTCTCAGTTTTTTTTTTATCGAAAAAATGTTAATTATTAGTTTTGGTTAGCAAAGATGATTGAACCCATGACCTTTTCCCTCTTTCCTTCTATCTTAATCATCCCTTATATCTCCCGTTTGGTTCTCAGTGATCGTCCATACTGAATGCATTGCATATCCTGAGCAGTAATCCACTACAACAGCATTGTAAGTGGTGCTTGAGGGGCAAAACTGAATACCCTGAATTTTTCAAAGCTTCAAGAGTTTCATCTATGCTAATTAGTCAAATCAAAATATGAGTGAGGAGCCAGAGGATAGATGTAGCAAAACTCTTAAAAAAAAATGTAGCAAAACTGTGTAGCTAACTTAAGCTCATTGCAGGTCAATAGCTAATTTAATTGCAAGCCTTGAAATTTATTATCCTAGATCAAATATTTTGCAGGTTGCATTGACCTTCTTTTGTTATTTAAATTTTTAATTTGACGTTTTGCGAAGTAAAAAGAATCTTGTCACTAATACATTGATTAAATGTCTAAATTCAAGGATTAATGTCCAAATCACTGATCCATTTTCATTTTTGAAGTTTGGTTAAACTAAAACCTAAAATCCAACTAACCGAGCTTCACCCATTGTGAACTGGCTTGTTTCACTGTCAAGTTTAGCTAAATTTCAGTTTAGATCGGATTACGCAACAAGAAGACAACAAAAAAATGGAAATATTAACTTATAATTCTCAAAAAGTTTTATTCTTGTAGGGTAAATATAATTTTCTGACAAATATTGTGTAGTTACTACTTTAATATAAACATTTTTTATACTTTTTTTTCTTCGTTTTACAAATTTGCACCATGCTTTGAAATTTTCACTTTGTCCACAAATTATGACTATTCTACCAATTAGTCCTTCCAGTTCCATGTAATTGAGATCATGTTAACCAATTAACAAAGGTATAACGTGAGGCAATGGAACCTTTCATTTATATAAAATTCCATTGTCTATTAAATTATTTATTAACTTTATTATTTCATATGCATTTTAATATCTAGAAACAAATAAATTAATAAAATATGAAAATAATTTTAATATATAGATGTAATTCAACTATCTAATCCTCTGCTGCCACAAGAAGTATCCCCAACCCATGGGTGCCTTCACTTCCCACGACTTTTGCCTTCTCTGTAAGAAGATTGGGTCCAATCCAAGACAAAATCCAAAAAACTATACCCAACAAACATCTACTAGAGATTTTCGTTAATTTACATTCACTTCTGCCATTGCCATCATGCCCTCCACGCCCCCTAATCTACCTCCTAACAAAGGCTATCCAATGCCCCGCTATCTCAAATGCTTTCTTAGACAACTCCATCCGTGCATGTCTGTGGCAATAATTACCACCTTATTGTTGTATATCCCCCCTACCATTTTGTAATTCCCCAAGGTTATTATGTTTCCCTATTTGTGCATTTTTCTATGTTATCCCATACCAAACACTCCTACTAGTTATATAATTGGATGAGAAAAATCATAAATAAATATTTTAATATATTATTAGTCTATGTAATTTAGCTTTGTTTTTTTTATTTTTTGTCCTTGCACATTATGTTTATTATGTTTTTAGTCCTTAAAACACTTTAAATAACATTTTTGTTAGAGTTTTCAAGCGCAAAATCATAAACCGAAAATTAACGCAGAAGCAGAAAATTAAAGAGAAAGAAATACACAAGTATTTTACTTGGTTCAGCAATTAGGATAAATCCTTGTTACCTACATCCAAGGGCAAAGAACATGTAGACCCATTTATTACTCACACCAATATTACAAGAATATTACAACAGTGTTCCTCTTGCTTACACAGTCAAGCTTACAACAAGAACATCACAATAATATCACAGGTAAACAGAAAACAAGATTTACAGGGTACAAAAGAGAACAACTCTTTACCAATGTCAAGAACAGACATTACCCAAACTTCTACTCTTCTCTCAACCAGTTCCTCACAGAGAAAAGCCTCAAGAACACAAATCGGACCAAACCCGAGAGAGAAAGAACCATACCTGCAACACCAAACAGCAAGAACGAAGAACACACGCAGAACACACACTACTATGTGATTTCAGCAACCAAGACTCAAGGTTTCAGGCAAAAAACGCAAACCCTAGCAGAGCTAGGTTAAAGAGAAAAACATAGAAGCAAATAGAAGGTGCTGGAATATGTCACCAAAAGGAACGTAAAAGGCAAAAAGAAAGTTCAGCTGCTAAGTGGAATTAAAAAGCCTTATATATGCTAGGTTAGAAAGTGAAACTCATCGTTTCACTAAAGGAGCAACAGCACAATGGCTTTTGGGCTTCACGTGCAGGCCCAACAAACTCCACCTTGAAGCACAAGAAGACATCACAAACAGAAAACACTTAGGGACTACAAGTTCAATGCCAGACCAGAGGACACTAAGACACAAGAAAACAGAACAAACATATACAAAGAGAAACAGATCAGAACCTACAAAACAAGAAAATTGTATTGGTAATTTTCCAAGTAAACAATTAGAAAATAGAAATAACAGAGATAAGAGAAAGTAATCACTGTTGTTGAACTTTTAACAATTCCAAGGCATCCTTGAATTTGTTAACAGGTACAACTTTAGTCAGAATATCTGCTGGATTGCATACAGTGGATATTTTCTCCACCTTGACCTTATCACCTGCAATAACATCTCTAATAAAATGTAGTCTGACATCAATATGTTTAGTTCTTTCATGATAAGCACTATTCTTAGACAAATGAATAGCACTTTGTGAATCACACATAATCTATGGAATTCCATCACCTAATCCAAGTTCAGAAAGTATTCCTTTCAACCATAGTGCCTCTTTTACAGTTTCTGACAAGGCCATATACTCAGCTTCAGTAGTAGGCAGAGCTACTACATGCTGAAGATTTGACTTCCAGCTAACAACATTTCCATCAACAGTGAAAACAATACCAGATAAAGACCTTCTTTTGTCTAAATCTGCAGCATAGTCAGAATCACAATAGCCTTTCACTGAAAACTCATTAGATTCATTACCAGTAAAATTCAAACAGAAATCAGAAGTGCCATTAAGATATCTCAGAATCCATTTCACAGCATTCCAATGATCTTTTGAAGGATTACTCATGAATCTACTCACAACACTAACAGCATATGCAATATCAGGTCTAGTACAAATCATTTCATACATTAGGCTTCCAACTGCATTACAATATGGCACATTTTCATATAGGTAGATTCATCTTCATTTAAATCACCACAAACAGATTTCAAACGAAAATGAGCAGCTAATGGCAAGCTAACAAATTTACAGAGATGCATAGAAAAGAGTTTAACAACCTTCTTAACATACATAGCTTGTGACAAAGACAAGGTTCTTTCTTCTCTAACTATATCCATACCTAAGATTCTCTTAGCAAGACCAAGAATTTTCATATCAAATTCCTTCAACAACATCTCTTTTAGCTTATTAATACACTCAATATCATGAGAAGCAATTAGCATGTCATCCACATAGATCAACAGATAAATGTATTTATTTTCACTATCTTTCTTATAATAGACACAATGATCATATTTACATCTAATAAATCCATGTGAAAGAACAAAATCATCAAACCTTTTGTACCATTGTCTAGGTGTCTGTTTTAATCCATACAAGGACCTTTTCAGCAGACAGACTTTGTCCTCATAACCTTTCTGTATGAAGCCTTCTGGCTGCTCCATATAGATCTATTCATCTAGACTACCATGCAAAAAAGCAGTTTTCACATCAAGTTGTTCTAATTCTAAATCAAGAATAGCAACAACAGATAAAATAAGCCTAATAGAAGTGTGTTTAACAACAGGAGAGAAAATTTCATTATAATCCACTCCTTCTACCTGTGAGTAGCCTTTGGCTACCAACCTGGCCTTATACCTGGCCTTTTCCAATCCAGGGACTTCAGGTTTCAGCTTGAAGAACCACTTGCATCCAACGATCCTCTTATCCTTGGGTCTGTCCACAAGAACCCAGGTGAGATTCTTCTTTAATGAGGAAACCTCATCCTCCATTGCTCTCAGCCATCTCTCTTGAGATTTCGTATTGATTGCTTCTTTGTAAGTGGTTGGTTCTTCTTGTTCAACCATTTCAGCAACCTGCAAAGCAAAAGCAACAATGTTAGTGTAACGCCCCCACTAAAATCGGGGTCATTAACCTGCCTTAATTACTATCATTAACGATAATCATCAGAGTTCAAGCAGTTCGGAAGCATAAGAAAAAGAATGACATCACCAAATGTCATTAACATAGCCATTATACAATATCATATGGTGAATATACATGAAGTTTTTGTGTCTTAGTACAAAACTGTACATACATCTCCCCTCAGGGTACAAAATAAAAACCAAAGGCAATATACAAAACATCCGAGCCATCTGCTCATGTCATCTAGCCTAAGGTTTACAAATCGCAGCTATCCCTGCATAGGCTTCTTGCCTTGGGATCTATCTGCTCCGCCTGAGGATTCACCTGCAAAACATAAGCCCCACAACCAGGGTGAGATATAAAATCTCAGTAAACTCAGGGCCCTTGAAGGTATTTCCTTCCCCTGGTTCACTTCCATACATATACATGGAATTAGTATATCCAAGACAATCATTCTCAGGTTCAATACCAGAACCTCATCCATACAATCATCAGCAGTCAGCAATCTCAATGCACATCCACCTGTCCAAAACCAGGTGTCTCAAGCACGGCCTACAACCGTTCATCGCATGAATAACCATCCTGCAGAGGCTTCATCTAAGTATATAGGAACATCTCCATTCAGGAGGCTACATCTATATACTAGGAACATCTCATGCAAGGATCTCAATCATCTGTATGAGGCTACATCTGTATATATAGGAACATCTCCACTCTAGGAGGCTACATCTATATAACAGGAACATCTCATACTAGCATTTCCACTATCTATATGAGGCTACATCTGTATATATAGGGACATCTCCACTTTAGGATGCTACATCTATATAACAGGAACATCCCATATTCTATCTTAACACAATTGCCTGAGGAGGCTACATCTGTGCATATAGGAACATCTCCATTCGGGAGGCTACGTCTATATCACAGGAACATCTCACAACAGGTCTTACTCAATCTCCAGTCATCTATCCTACTACCATAGGATTATATCCATTCATTCCCAGAATTCACAGTCAGTCTAATCGACAATCACGTCTATCACAAGCTGAACAACTCATAATCATACAATTCGATCTCACATCACAGTGTTCACATTCATTTCCTATAGTTCATCAAACATATCATAAACCAGACAACTCATAACCATGAGCATAAGTCTCACATCACAGGGTTCAGATTGCATTCTCAAGCATCTCAGGTCAATACATATCATTCCCCCCATCACAAGGTTCAAATCACATTTTCAACATTTCAAGTCAACATACATCAAATCCTATCACAGGGTATAACATATAATCCAGTAGCCAATCACATTCACATTCATGTTTCACATACATACAGTTATTCACATCAAAACCATTCCTCCATTTGGAGCATGGTGAAACACAGCAAGGACATACAACCAAGAACCAAGAGCTTACCTGCTCTAAGCAAAACACTGGCTTCCCCGGTATCGTGGCCACCACCACCAGAGATATCAAGCTCACGTCTTACATAAACCAACACATAGCGTATCAATAACGGTCCTAAGCCATTAGAACGAAAGGAACTACCATCCTTTCTACAGAATCCATAGCTAATCACTTGTACTAGGACCCCTCTCAGCCTAACCAAGGCTCCAGAGCCTCTCCTAAGACTCTGTTCAGGCTAACACAAGCATAACCATACTTTAGCCTTATCATATCCAAGTTCATAATACAACCCATTAGCTCATAAACATCTATACCATCCCAAGAGCACTTTATCATCTACTCTAGGGTTCACAACAACCACACATCCAGCCCTTTCTTTATGCATGTGTAGCTCAGAGCCAAAATCAAACTTCATCAATAATGATTTCTGAAGGCTCTAACATCATCACAACAACCCCCTGAACATAAAACTCTACAGGACCCTGGGCTAATTCTAACTCCATTACATATGGGTCACTGTTCATGCAAACCCCCCAAACTCAAAATCGAATGGAGAAACTTGAGTTTCTTACCTCAATGGCGACAAGGAAGACCCAAGGACCACCTCCTCGAGCTCTGGTGTCCTTTCCACGGAATGGGTCTCAGCCACTCTCAAGTTCTCCGAGCTTTTCTTTGGGATTCCAAAACTCACTCAAAAGGGGTTTTTCAAGAGAAAGGATGGATGATTCAAGCTTCCAAAGTGTTTCTCTCACAAGAATAAGCCATAAAAAGGTGTTTTGGTCAAGATATATGGCTCTGGAAAGCTTGGGGATGTCAACAATGGAGGTCTAGGGCAGAAGGAAGAAGAAGAAGCCTTTTTCCCTTCAGTTTTCGTGTTTTGGGCTTTAAATAGTGGCCCTGCCCGACCTGTGGCGCTCTTAGCGCCAGCCTGGCACCCCCAGCGCCACGTTTCAGAAACTCTGGCGCCATCCGCGCCAGCTGGAGAACTTGGCGCCCCTAGCGCCACATCTGGCGCTCCAAGCGCGAACCTCTAGAGACTCCGCGCTCCCAGCGCGAGCCTGGCGCTCCTGGCGTCACTTCCCAGAGAACATGGCGCCCCAGCGTGAACCTGGCGCTCCTGGCGCCACATTCCAGTGCTCCGGTGCCGTCAGCGCCAGACCTGGCGCCATCAGCGCCGCAACCCTTACAGGGTTTTCTGCTAAATGCTCCCTTTTGGGCAAACTAATGCATGATTATATGCCTTAATCACGGGGCTTAAAGTTCAAGGTCTTACAGTTAGCATGGGCAAATCTGTTAGGAGGCCTAATAATCCTCCTAACTCTATCTCTAGTTAGAAGATAATCATTGAGGTTGGAGTCCTCTTGATTTTCTTCACTAGTTTGTTGATCATTAGCAAGCTGATCAAGTGTGTCAACTTGATCTTCAGTTTCACCATGATTCTGAATCAATCCAGAATAAAAAACAGTGGTGTTCTCCACCTCCAACTGGACATTTCCAGGTTCTTTATCATGTCTAGTATCCTGCACAATATCTTTATAAAATGTCAGTTCATCAAATACAACATTTCTGTTGACAACACATTTATTTTCAGATATTAACCAGAGTTTATAACCTTTTGTTCCTGTAGGATAACCCACAAAGACAGATTTAAGAGCCTTAGGAGCTAACTTGTCCTGTTTAGTATGAACATAAGCTAAACAGCCAAAAGGTTTCATATAACTCAGGTTAGGAGGCTTACCATACCACATTTCCATGTGGGTTTTGAAATTAATAGCAGATGAAGGTGACCTGTTTATAATATGACATGCAGTAGAAACAGCTTCTGCCCAAAAAGATTTTCTAAGACCAGAATCAGCAAGCATGCATCTAACTTTATTTAAAATAGTTCTATTCATCCTTTCAGCAATGCCATTTTGCTGAGGTGTTTCAGCACAGGTTCTATGTCTTAGAATACCACATTGTTTACAGAAATCATTAAATTGGTAATTACAGAATTCCAATCCATTATCAGTTCTTCATGCTTTAACCTTCTTTCCTGTCTCAGCTTCCACTTGGACTTTCCAGTCTTTAAAACAATCAAAAGCTTGATCTTTTTGTTTTAAAAAATAGGTCCATACACTTCTGGAATGAGAATCAATCATAAAAAGAAAGTAATGACAGCCAGAAAGTGAACTAGGAATGCTAGGTGACCCCCACAAATCAGAGTATATATAATCCAAGATATTTTTAGTTTCATTCTTTCCTATTTGAAACTTTAATCTGTGAGATTTTCCCAAAACACAAGTTTCACAGAAATCAATAGGAGCACATGTTTTTAAACTTAAAATACGTTGCTTATATAACTCTTGTAATCCTTGATTACTAATGTGGCCTAATCTTTTGTGCCAAAGAGAAGTCTCACTAGGCTTCTTACTGACACTACACGACTCAGGTCCTAAAGCTTCTCCATCTAGAAAATAGAGACCATTATCTAACATCCCTTTCATAAGAACTATGGATCCTTTAACCACTTCTAGAGTTCCTTGAGAACTCCTAAAACTGTAACCACTCTTATCTAACATTCCTAGAGATATCAGGTTTCTCCTAAGATTAGGGACCCATCTCACATCCTTGAGAACCTTAACAGTCTCATCTCCCATCTTAAACCTAACAGCTCCAATTCCTTCTACTTGACAGGTTTGGTTATTTCCCATCATCACCTTTCCACCATTAACAGACTTAAAACATATTAACCAGTCCTTTTCAGGTGTCATATGGTAGGTACTACCAGAATCTATCACCCACTCCTTCTCACAAGAAGCATCAGACACAGCTAGGACTTCACTATCCTCAAAGCCACTAGTCAGGTTAGCATAATCTGTCCTATTCCCATTATTTTGACCTTTTTCCTTTTTCTGGACAATTTTTCCTAATGTGTCCATCCTTATGACACAACCAGCAAGTCACCTTTCCCTTAACAAGTGGCTTAAACTTATTTTCAGTATTTTTCTTTCCTTTTTCTTTTCCTTGAAACTGACTCTTTTTACTAAACTTCTTTTTAATAAACAGTCCCTCTGCATTGACCTTCTTATTCACTACCATTTCTAGTTCTTTAGACTTTAAGGCTCCTATACATCTTCTAATGACAGAGATTCTCTTCCATACTTAATAGCAGATTTCACATCCTTATAGGAATTAGGCAAAGCATTAAGAAGAATAATAGCTTGGTTTTCATCAGTAATCTTTTCATCAATATTAGCAAAACTAATAGTTATTCTCTTAAACTCGTCCAAATTATCATCCAAAGATTTACTAGATTCCATTCTGAAACCAAATAGTTTTTCTTTTATATATATTTTGTTTGAGAGAGATTTAGTCATATACAAAGATTCTAATTTTAACCAAATACCAGCAGCAGTAGTTTCATCATTAACTTGTCTAAGAACATTATCACTCAAATGCAGAATTAACAGACTATATGTAGTTTCAAGAATATCATTTTTATCAGTTTCAGATAAAGATGAAGGTAAGTCTTTCTCACCACCAAGTGCTTTAGAGCACTTTTGATGTACCAGAACAGCCCTCATCTTCTTACGCCACATGTTGAAGTCTCCTTTCCCATCAAACCTCTCCACCTTCATTCTGGCTGAACCCATTCTTGAGTGTCCGAGGGTTTGAGATAGACCTTAGCACCAAAGCCTGAAATACACAAAGAAGACAGCAACACAAGAACCAACCAAAGCTCTTGATACCACTTGTTAGAGTTTTCAAGTGCAAAATCATAAACCGAAAATTAACGCGGAAGCAGAAAATTAAAGAGAAAGAAATACACAAGTATTTTACTTGGTTCAGCAACTAGGATAAATCCTTGCTACCTACATCCAAAGGCAAAGAACATGTAGACCCCTTTATTACTCACACCAATATTACAAGAATATTACAATAGTGTTCCTCTTGCTTACACAATCAAGCTTACAACAAGAACATGACAATAATATCACAGGTAAACAGAAAACAAGATTTACAGGGTACAAAAGAGAACAACTTTTTACCAATGTCAAGAACAGACATTACCCAAACTTCTACTCTTCTCTCAACCAGTTCCTCACAGAGAAAAGCCTCAAGAACACAAATCGGACCAAACCCGAGAGAGAAAGAACCATACCTGCAACACCAAACAGCAAGAACGAAGAACACACACAGAACACACACTACTATGTGATTTCAGCAACCAAGACTCAAGGTTTCAGGCAGAAAACGCAAACCCTAACAGAGCTAGGTTAAAGAGAAAAACATAGAAGCAAATAGAAGGTGCTGGAATATGTCACCAAAAGGAACGTAAAAGGCAAAAAGAAAGTTCAGCTGCTAAGTGGAATTAAAAAGCCTTATATATGCTAGGTTAGAAAGTGAAACTCACCGTTTCACTAAAGGAGCAACAGCACAATGGCTTTTGGGCTTCACGTGCAGGCCCAACAATTTTCAATAGTGAAAAATCGTTATCTAAATTATTTTAAAGATTAAAAATAAAATACATACAATTTACAAAGACTAAAAATATTTTTTTAACAAGGATGGAAAACTAAAAACACTAAACACATGAACTAAAAATATATTTAAACCTAAATAAAAATTAGAAGGACTTATTACCCTTTGTTTCTTCGCTTGGTATTTACTATCACTCATTTAATTAAATTTTATATAATTTTTATATATTATTAGTTTGATTCACAAAGAAAAGAAGTTTCATTAGATAAAAATAATTTGAATATAAATTAGAATAAACACATGGTATTAGTAATAAGAATATCAATGGATAAGATCTAGATAGAATCCTATAATACTCGTTCTCATACCCCATAAAAAAAAAATACTCGTACCCGTCCCTATACGATCATACATGCTTGGTATCATTTCCTTAGATCTGGTATCACAACTCAAACATGGCACCACCTGCTAACAAGAGAACATAGCCAAAAATGAAGGATACGAGTAGCCTCGTAGTATGATCTTGCATGCCACAGATTTTAAAATCTGATGCACTAACAGCTAGAAATGAAGATTCAACTAACAATGGCAATGGTCTGAGAATGTTCAATTCCCAGAATAGTACTAATAGTTCTATCCAAACTTCCTGGACTTGAATATTTTCATGAGTTATTTGATGGTCAAACTTGGAAGGCCACCACGAATGTAATATCATTGTGTAGAATCCGTGATTCTCTCCGTATTCATATAAATAATTTCTTTCATAATAATCAAGTCCAAAGAAAAATGCATCCATGATTTTAAGAGATGCAAGGGAAAAGAGTAAAAGCGTGGGAAATGACAACATGGTATAAAGAATTAACTTTCTGTTCTAACAGTCTAGAGGGTGAAGAAACATACATTACATATATGATAATACTCCACAAATATTATCAATCAAGCTCTCACATTATCAATCAAATGGATTGAAGACATTAGAGGATCCACCACAAATATTATGCCCCTAAATCTCCAATATACTCCTTTCCTTGCTCCAACAATGCTGATACACTCGCAAATACCACCACAAAAGGAGTCCCATTAACCCCTCTCAAAAATTGAATTACATCGTGACCAAAGAATGTGTTTTCAGTAAATAGAAACTTGGTCCACGAATCAGTGTGCACGACAATGCACAGCTTTCTTAAATCTATCTAGTCTTCTGTCTCTTCACTGGTAATAAGGCACTGATTCGTGTGTGAGCTCCAATCGTCAAGAAGGCTCGAAACAGACTCTTCGAGCTTCTTAGCCTGAGGACCTGGCTTCAGAATATTGACATCATCACCCCATTGTGAGCATGGATCCACCCACCAGCTCCTCCTGCCTGAGCACCATGCTCCTGGCACAGCTCGATTATGCCCACGCTTAAGTATCTTTTTATCGATCATGTCCAAAACCCGGTCACCTACTTCAAACTGTCTAGCAAAAGCAGCACCACTTTCTACCATTTGATCATAAACAGATACATTAAGGAAGAGGGGCTCCATCTTTGGAGGATTGTCCCAGATCATGTACCGTAAATCACCATTTACTGTTGTGTTCTTGAATTCTGGTGCATTGCAAACGACCGAGTGAAAGTAACCTTCTTGGGATAACTTGACATTTGTAAAATACATCAGGAGCGTTCGAGGTAAATTATCCCAGCCAAATATGCAATACTCCAGGAAGGATCGACTCAAGATAACCCATGGTGAACCTGCCAGGAAAGGAAAGCATTCAACATTCATTTGTCAAAGTCATAGATTGAGTAGCTTAGACAGTGAATGAAAAAAAAGATTTGCCTGTGAAAAGGTTGAATGCATCAGGTGTATCCCGCTTCTGCGTAGCTAGAAAAATTTGACTTCTCCTAGCTAAATATAGTCCTGGGTCAACTACGATAGGCTGGAACCTGTCCTTTCTGCATGGGTAAATAAATATATAAATATATGATCTAGAGCTAAATGTAGAAATTATTACAGTAGCACAATGAAAAAGCTAGAATTAGTAGTAATTATCATTACTCTTTCCATCCAAGGTCGCTGGTGTGATCAATGAAATTGAGGTCCCTCCGAACAGAAGAGAAAACATGGGCCAAATCTGATACCAATAAAAGAGTGCCGATTAGTAAGTTGGAAAGTCAGCAGAAAGAAGACAAGATATATTGATAAACAAAAATGAGTGATGCCTCGAAGCATAGCATTATTCAGTGAATAAAACACAGAACAATATAGTCATATACAGCACTTTTTCACCTATAATATAAAATAAAGTTCAGAAAAATAGTCATATACAGCATTTCTAAAATTGGAACAACAATAATATAGAGCAAAACCAATAGATGCCCAGTTTTATTGACATCTGACGAACATGAATAATGTAAGGGAAACCAAAAACAAATCAACTTAAAAATTTGTCCAATTTTAAATCCCCCCAAGAAGCCAATTTTACCATTGAAACAGCACTCAGTCAAGGGCAAAACAGTCTTCGGCCCCATATTCTAAATAGCAGCTGTGAACAGCTGCCATAGCAGCTGCAAATTGTGCCACTCCACGTACGACAGCCATGTACAATGCGACTCAGTTCCAAGGAGTGGGGCCATCATGTGATATGATGCACCAGCGTGATAGCAACACTATAGCGTGCTATTAACTACTCAGGTAGTGAGCATAGGTTTTACAGGGAGTGAGTCAGCTGAGGCTGTTAAACAGTTTTGTATGTTGAAGATTATAATTGAGGCTTGCGATGGTTGCAATTGCAAAGGAAGCTCAGTGTAATGGAGAAGCAAACAGAGTTGGATTATTTTGATGAGAAGAAACTGATGATTGCTAAATGGTTGAGGAGAAAGAGGTACATGCTTCTCTAGAGGAAACTAAAGTGATGTGCAACTGCAAAGTACTCAGACACTGACTAAAGTTAGATTGGCTGCCAAGAAGGCTGAACTACCAAATCTTGATGGTACAGACCAGGTGGGGATTGTTGGTGTATGCTGAAAAATATTCTAAATCTAGGGTAGTAGTCCAGAAGCAAATATCCCAATGGCTTTTATAAGTATTTAAGGTAGCACTGGCCATTGGTTTCATTGTCAGAGAAACAAAACCCTACACCTGAAATGGGAGATGGCATCAGAGATAAATAAGAGGAATCCCGTATAAACTGCTTGCAGTGATTGAATGATCAGAAACAATGGCAGAGTACATCAACAAAATTGAGTTGGTGACTGCTCAAATCTCATAGCTACTTGAAGAACAAGCACTGGGATATTTTCCCAATGGACTCCATGGGGAGATATGGAGAACAACCCTTGGTAAGTTTTGAAGGTAATGTTATTTGGCATTAAACACTGGTCTGTACACTACCCAGTCAATTCCTCATGAGCCTTGGAGAGGTTTGAAAATGTATGTTTTTTACTGCCACGTACTGCAAGAACCCCTGATTTGGTTATGGTTATCATTGATAGATTCTCTAAGATAGCTCCTTCCTTTCCCTAGTAGTAAGAATGTTGATTTGTCTTATGTTGATTAGTTGTTCTTCAAAGAGGTTTGTGTTTTCCTGGACTGCCTTATTCTATGATGTAAGAGGACTGAAGTTTATGAGCTACTTTTGGAAATCCAATGGAAGTTGTGTGGCAACTAGTTGAAATTCTCTTTTGTTTTGCACCCATATATGAAAGTCAAACTGAGGTTGTTAACTGTGATCTAGGTGATTTACTTAGGAGTCTTGCAGGGGATAATATGTGATTGCAATCTAGTATTTCATAGCGCTGAGTTTGCCTAAAATAGTTCCATTAATAAGTCTTCTAGCAAGAGCCCATTTGGTATTATCCTCTTGGCCTCACCAACCTGATGATCTTGTGCCTTTTCCTTTGATATCTTTAGAGTCTTTTAAGTCTTTTTGCAAGCTATATTCATGATTTGCATAATAACATTAGAGTTTTAGCGTGGATTCTTTTTATACGAATGCTTAAATATATCAATCAAATTAGTTAAATCAGTATAACAAGATTAATGTTTCAATATATCAAATCATTTTTTTTTCACTAAATTAAGAATAAGCAATTGGAAGATATGACATTCTCGGTTTCTCCCTAGTGAGATTATGGCAAACATTCAACATATTAAATGTCTATGAAACAAAAAAAATATTCAGCTTACAAACAATCTCTTCCATCAAGCAATAAATGAGTTACCAAAGCATTTTTCCAACCATGGCAGTTAAAACTCATTTATGTGGGAGAGTGAAATATATTACCAAACAAGATAAACAGCACAAGGGTAAATGTAAAAATTGACTTCAAGAGCATAAAATTTAAATAACCTAAAATCATTCACAAGTAAAACTAATCAAACCAACCACAAGAAGAATTTCAGCTGAGTTCATTCAGAGTTGAGGGAAGTGTTTTATGAATCTCTAACTACCACAAAATCTGGTATTGCTTTTAAAAACAATAACTTCTTACTCTAGGCTGTAACAAGAGCCTCATCCATTTATCACTCCCTCCCACCACCACCACCCCGACCCCCACAATCCCCCTTGAACACACGTCTGCTACCTTTACCTCCGCATCCCTCTCTCACCACTAGCTCCCCATTTTAGTTGAGAGTAATGCTTGAGTGTTTCACTGGCAGATTTTCATATATACATATATAAAAGAAGTTTAAAGTAAAAAGGAGACTAGAGAGTCCCTAAACTACTGTACACCAGTACTACTAGATACAATAAAACTTTTCTAACATATATAAATCTAACAACATTGAACCCCTCCATAATTCTCAACTCCAAACTTCTTTTCCATATCTTGGGGTCCTCTCAACTTTTGTCTTGGTGCCAACCCAGCTATAACAACACATTTATTTCGTTAAGTGCAACCAATCAGCTGGAAATCCTGTCTTTTCACCTTTGAGTCTAAAAACTAAGTATAAGACAAAAACAAAAGAAAAGACCAAAATTTCAAATAAACTTTCCAATGATCATCATCAAGCAAATAGACACACAATAACAATCCCAACACTTCACTACTAGTTTCCCATTTTATATTGAACCCCTCCATCATTCTCAACTCCAAACTTCTTTTCCATATCTTGGGTCCTCTCAACTTTTGTCTTGGTTCCAACCTAGCTATAATAACACATTTATTTTGTTAACTGCAACCAAATCAAATGGAAATCCTGACTTTTTAACTTTTTTTTTATCGTAGGAATTGAACACGATACCAGGGGATTTACAATACTGACACACCATGCTCAACCAAAAACTAAGAGTCTAAGACCAAAACAAAACAAATGAAGATCAAAATTTTGCATAAACATTCCAATGATCATCATCAAGCAACAACACATACAATAACAATCCCAACACTTCACTACCTACAAAACAGCAAATCCACAGTACAAACCCATGATCCAAAACAGAAATTACCGTATCGGCATTACCATCCTGGGTGACAAGGGGATAATCCCGAGCACTCAAGGTCACAAACCAGTCCCACCCTCCATCCAACTTCATCATCACAGAAGCAGCCCTGAGAGCAACAGCCACATTGGATGACCCCAAGTAGGTCACATAATCAGCCTTCCCCACCACATCCACGTTCCGAAAGGCGCGAATGACCGGCACCGACATGGCGGTCGCCGCCAGCCTTTGCCTCTCTTCATCCCTGGCATCCATCCCAAGGTGGAGCAAGTAACGGTTCCTGGGGTGGTACACCGCCAGCAGCAACCGGAAGATCCGGTCGCTGTCCCTATTGCCACCGGATATGAAGTAGGCAAAAGCAGGAGGATAGTGTGGACCATAGTGGACAATAGAGGGAAAGGGTATAGGGGAAGTGAAGCAAGAGAAGGAAGAGAACATGAGAATGATGAAGGAGAGGAATGCTGCAGTGAAGAGGGTGAAGAGCCATTTTCTCTCAACACCCATTAATAGTAATAGTGGTAGCTATTAGTAGCGGTGGCAGCAGTGAGAGTGAAAAATGTGAAGTTTGTGGTGCTGTTGGGGCATATGGTTGGTGCAAAAAGGAAGGATTTTGAGAAGTGGGTGTGGCTAGATCCTGGGGTTTAAGATTGTTGGGGCTAATGGGTTATTGAAGATCTTGAAAAAAGGAGCCTTCTGGTGATGCAGGAAAGCGGAGGCATCGATGTCAGTTGAGTGAGGAGGTGCACGGAAAAGGGAAATGGGGATTGAATGACGAAAATTTCTATTACTTCACTTGTCACGGTTTCTATGTGTGGAAAGTGCCGTGAGGACTAGGGTTTGTTCTTTCTTTTCTCGGGTTTGTGATTGTCAAGAATGGAGGAGGAGATCAGGGATTCTTTCCTTGCTGTCTCTTTCTCACTACAAAATCTACCACAGCCCTGAATCCGAGTCACTCATTACAAAATTTATCCCTGTAAAAAAAATTCTGGCTAATTAACGGTTTTCTTGGATATCTAAGGTTTAATTTAATTAGATTGCTTGTTTCCTTCACAAGATTGCTTCTTATTTAAAGAAAGTTTTGTTAAGGGGAAATATATTTATTACATCTAATTAAAATTCTTAATAAATAAATACAAATGTTAAAAGTTATCTCTTATACGATATCATGATACAACATTTAAGAGTTAACATTTAAGATTTTATTTAATATTGTGTTTGAGATTTATTTTATAAAGATATTCTCTTAAGATATGTCGAATCTCATGAAGAATAAATAAAACTCAAGATCTCAAAGTTGTCCAACTTCATTAAAAGACACATTTTGTTGTGTATATTTGCTTTAGCCGAATGGAAGTGATTTTATGGTGAAGTGTTCCACACGAAAACCAAATAGAGTGATTTCCATGCATGAGAAGAGACGTACATTTAACACAAACATTAAATGTTCCAACGAAGTTAAGTGAAGAAATTCATCTGTTGTGAGACAACAAACACCTAAAAATAAAGGCCTATAAATATCATAAACTTTGAAAAAATAGGTTATGAATCTTAAGCCCATTCATTCAAATTCTTTTTGTAAAAAATTATATGTAAATTATTGTAAAGCTTACAAAAGCTCTTAAAACAATTTGATTATCTTGAGAGAATAGATTAAGTGTTGAGATTGTATATCCGTCTATAAGATGCTGAAAGAATTAGTCATTGTGTAAACACAAACAACAAATCTTTATGATTTTATATAGAGTCAACAATGACTTGGTATGACAAAGAATATTGTGTTACATTAAGTTTGGCGTAGAACTTGATTTGTAAGAGTTAAAAGTAGTCATAATGGAATAAGTATAACTTGTGTTAAGTTAATGAAAACTTGATGATTTGTCAAGAACTTGATATAATCTGATTGATAATTATGAACCAATATAATCTCATATGTTTGATGACGTGTTTTCCTAAAAAAATATTATCTATTTTACAAAGTATTCTCTTTCATATGATAATTTTGTTTGCATGAAAAAAATACTTTTAAAAAATTCTAAAATCAATACACATCATTCTTTAAAATACATTAAAATATTGAATCGGTTTTCAATAGGATCAGAGATGCATAGTAATTTTTGAAATTATAAACTTAATTTTAAAAATAAGAATAACATATCATTCTCCATGCATTAAAATATTGAGTCACTTTTAATAGGATTGAAAAAGCATTTTTGGAAAAATAAAACATATTTCATTATTTATCTAAATATATATGCATATAAATG